>JBBPBT010000656.1:1226137-1240733 GCA_037974875.1 Cicer bijugum | reverse complement strand
TAAATTTTGTAGATCAAAATTTTATAATATTATGAAGATGGTTGCAAAAAATTGTTCAATTTTTAAAAAAATTGAAAAATAATACATATATTTTATTTCAACAGATATTAAAGTTGTTTGTTGCATAATTTTATAAAGACTAAAATTGAAACATTGAAAACTTTATAGATACTCAAAATGTATTTAACTCTAAATAATATCAAATGACAAAGTTAACAAACTAAATAAATACAATTTTATAAATTTTTTATTTTTTTTATAATTTTCTATAAAAATGTTTATTTTAAATTTTAGTAATTTAAAACAACCATTCTATACTAATATTAAAATAACATACTATACAATTTATACTATTTTAGTAATAAACCAATAAGTTATTCGTGCATACACATAAAAAGAAGAATGCACCCTCTCGAAGACAGGTTTCAAAGTATCTTATTTGGTCTTTTACGACAAATTTCTTGTTCATTGGATCTCCAATTTTCATATTCTGCTGCTGATAAAAGTTTGCATGGTCAATCGCAATGTTCAAAATGTCCCGGTGATTAAAAGGGTGTTTATGTCTTATCATGTGTGAATATATGTCTTGCCACAAATATTATTTTGATGATGGATAAAAGAATTCTTGATATAAACAACGATATAAAAAGTAGAAAAAATACTATGTGCAATTGATTTTTATATTCATGTATTGTTTGTTTTTAGAATAGAATGTAACTTATAGAAAAAAACTCTCTTGAAAATTATTCATACACACAAAATGTGTTTCAATCATACATATTTGTTAAGAATCCAAATTAAATATATTTATGTTTATGGTGGGATTCAATTAAAATACTCGATTATGGCTAACAATGTAATCAATTATGATAGCGAAAATCACATATATTTTTAAAATTACTTAAATAATTGATTATGTTAATGAAAATAATAGATCGTAGATGCGAAAGCCAACTTTTCGTGTTTTTAAATAGTAAAAAATAATCAATTATATGTCAAAATAATCAATTATGATGTTTGATATAACAAAAAATCACATGTGAGAAATAAAAAAAATTATTGACTCATCATTGCCTCCTTTTTCTTTATCTTATCTAGGTTGACTGCGAACTCGTATAAAGAGGATATATTTTTGAATATGTTTTGTACATCAATTTACCCTATCTTATTCTCGTGTCTTTTTGCTTTTTTACAACTCACTGACGATTTTTCTTTGAGAATTTTATTTTTACTACATCGTTGGAGTCTCTCGATATGTAAATCACTATTTTCTCTCGTTATAACATCATTAAGAGTAATCCTAATTATTAAAAAAGGTGATATATTTTATAGTTAGAGTTTCTTCTTTGAAGGGATAAACTTTGTTTTAATAGTTCTCTGGATTTCGTCGAAGAATTCTTGCTATTCATGTATTAAAAGCTTGATAATAATAGTGATTTTATTGATTGTGAAATAGGACATAAACTTCCAATTTTTTGTTAGTGGTTGAACCAATTTAAACTATTGTGAACTATTTTCTCTCTATCTATCTTTTATTTGTGCACTTTTACTTTACACACTTGAATTATTTGTTGTCTCGTATTTTATTTACTTTAATTTTTATTTTTAAACACCACACTTAAATTAGTCAATAATTTTCAAGTGCTACTTCGATTCATTTAAAAATTGAACTTGACTAATTAAATCTTATGCCATACAATAGATGTGATATCTTGGTCTTCCACTACTCAATCAACCGACCTTTGGAATATGTCAATTTATTGGTAACATTTGGGAGCAAATAAGTGAGAGAGGCTATAAGAAACCTATTTATTTTTGTCAACTATCAGTCGATCTACAATTGTATCACATGGAGACCCACACTACCTCATATTTGGATTGTATATTCTACGGTTTATATAAAGTTAAGATACTATGTCTCAAACATAATTGTGGTTATTGTCGATGGCGAATTCAAGGTGGCAAAGAGATATTTTATGGCTTATTAGAGAATTAGAACGAGTCGAGAAAATTGACAATAATTGTGAAACTAGAATAATGAAGCAACGCTACAACTTTCAAGTGAGATGGATGTGAAACTCATCAACTTTAACGCTTAGTTTGAAGACCAAGATGATGAAATAACCAACAAAAAGTTGATCAAGTATATCATCGACATAACTTTGTACTCGTTCAATTGAGAGACGGTCCATAAAAAAATGTGAAGATTTGAGTTGACCCTCAACCTAGTTAAGGAACAATTATATGTTTACTTGCGAGAAAATGCCAAACTATTTTATGAGACCAGTGAAGAAATCTTATATAACAAAATGTTGTCTTATATATTGATGTCTAAAATTCAAAACATCTACCAAATAATAAATAAATAAATAAAAATATAAAGTTTACAAGTTACATATGTTTGTATAAACTATACTTTCACTCATTTTACGACTTACAATAAAAAATATATTTATTGACACAAATGTTTATATTCCTCTAAAAAAATACATAAATTAATTACACAACATATTAACGCAAACAATTTACAATTCTCAAAGTTACAACTTACAGTCACAACGTAAATCAATTCACAAAAATTCTAAGGGTCAACATGTATAAATAATTTGTTTTTATTGTATATATTATATTTTACAGGTATTTTGTTTAAGCAATATATAATTTGTTGGTTTAATTATAGTTTTGATCTATCTATTTTTATTAATTTATGAATTTGATCATTTTATTTTAAAAATCGAAAATTTTACTATCTCTTATATTTTTAAACTAAAAATGATAATTAGACTTATTTGAAATAACGAAAAATACAATTCCATAATATAGAATCGTCTAAATACATTAATTATTTACATATTAATATTAAATTACAATTATAAAAAAAATAAAAAATAAAAATTAAATATTAAATTTTTATGGATTTTATTCCAATTAAATCTAATCTTTTTAAAGGATAGTGCTTGAACACTAAAAAGAGGAGGTATGAAAAGAGTTAACAAACAATGTAACAACCCCAATAATCCCCACAAAATAAGTGCTGTTCCAACACTAGCGGAGGCTTAAAACTAACTTTAATATGAAGTTTAAAATAAATTTTTTAAATCTTCACAAAATTAATAGAATTGATGTTGTATAATATTTATTTTTTAATTAATTTAATAATGTTAAAATAATATTAAATTAAAAAAGATTTATATATTTTAATTTTAAAAATATTAAAATTAAAAATCTTATGTCGTAATATTTTTTGATTAAATAATTTTTTTATTTTGACGACCCCTAAACCAGTTATTTAATGTTTTCCATGGTATGGGCCCATTATTTATAAAATATAATTTGATTTTGTTTTGAGTTCACTTCTCTTCCCAGCTCATTCTGCATAGCATAAACCCTTGCCGCTGTGGAGCTAACTAACTAGGGTTTCCGTTTGATTTCTCTTACAATTTTCAACATGGAAGGAATCGAAATGGAGGACTCACCATTCTCCATAGACGAAGCCAACGATGATTTATGCAATTCAATCCTCTCTCGCTTCGGAAACTCCACCGACGAAAGCCACCAACACATCTGCGCCGCTATCGGCGCCATGTCTCAGGGACTCAAAGATCAGAATCTACCTTCATCACCGGTTGCTTACTTTTGTGCCACGTGTTCTTCCCTTGACCGCATCGTATCGGAAACTAATCCGCCTAACCACCTCATCGAAGCGCTTCTCACTATTCTCTCTATTGTTATTGTTAGAGTTTCCGTTGCTGCGTTGAGGAAGCAGAGAGAGTTTTTGTCTGAGCTTGTTGTTAGAGTTCTTCTCTCTCCCTCCGGTTCGGAGGGTGCAGTTATTCATGGATTGAAGTGCCTTTCGCATTTGTTGATTAATAGGGATAGTGTTCATTGGTCTGATGTGTCTCCGTTGTTTAATGTTTTGTTAGGGTTCCTTACTGATTCACGTCCCAAGGTAACAATTTTTTGAATTTTTAACCTTAATTTTCTGTTTGTTTTACTTGTGTATTAATTAATCATTCGGAGCTAGGCGGATGCGAAATTGGTGATTTTTTGGGTACATATACTATAGGATATTGTTGATGTCTCCAATTTCGCAAGACTATTAAATTTAGTTGATCATATCTTAATAGGATTAGGAATTGTACATTGCCTTTGGTATCTTAGTTTTGCTAGTAGGGGTGGCCATTCCAGTTTATGTTTGTTGATGTAGAAGCAATAGTGGAAAAGAGAACTCAAAAGCCTTTTTAAAAAATAATAAATCTTTAAAATCTGCATGGGTGCAAAACATGATACATGTTTATAATAGAAAAACTAGAGTTACTGAGTATTACTTGTATATTCTACTATTGATTAGATTTTTTGTTTGTCCCTGCCTAATGTTCAATCTTCCACTATCATCATCATGGTTATAATTTTTGAATGAAAAAGCTCTGATGTTAACATCGGTCATTCGAAATGAGACGATTTCAAATCTGTGCCCCCCCTCAATTCATATGTTATATACTGAGTTAGAGCGCAAGACAGGATGTATTAGTTGGAAGTGAGACATGTTTCTCTGTTTTAGTTTGCCGAACTTGTGTGTGTAACAATGATGTTTTGGAGTGTCGGGGCAAGGGCCTGTAGCAAAGGTTACATAACTTTTCGATTGTTTTAATATTAGACTGGTTTTGTTTCTGATTAAGGATGCAAAATGGTTTGCTAAATTATGGTACATATTTGAATGCCGTGTGCTGACTATATCTTCCAACAGGTCAGAAGGCAATCTCATCTTTGTCTCCGTGATGTCTTGATAAACTTTCAAAAATCTACGCTACTAGCATCTGCAAGTGAGGGTGTCAAAAACCTGCTCGAAAGGTTTCTACTGCTTGCCGGTGGAGCAAATGCAAATGCTGGCGAAGGAACTAAGGGAGCCCAACAGGTTTTATTTATTCTTGATGCCTTGAAAGAATGTCTTCCTTTGTTGTCGCTAAAATACAAGAACAGCATTCTTAAGCACTTCAAAACCCTCTTGGATCTGCGTCAACCCTTAGTCACTAGGCGCATAACAGATGGTTTGAATTTTCTCTGTCTTTACCCAACATCAGAAGTTTCCCCTGAAGCACTACTTGAGGTGCTGAGCTCATTATCGTCTCTTACTATCTCATCAAACGAGATGTCTGGAGATAGAATGACATTTACTGCCCGCTTACTTGATGCTGGAATGAAGAAAGTTTATTCTCTAGACAGGCAAATATGTGTAGTTAAGCTTCCCAGTGTTTTTAATGATTTCAAAGGTATCATGAATTCAATTGTGTTTGTGTATAGTTACATGCTTTTATTTGGCAACTAGGGACGTAAACTTTTTACTTTTAAATGTGCAGATATTTTGGCATCTGAACACGAAGAGGCCATATTCGCAGCCACAGATTCACTCAAGAGCATGATCAATTATTGCATTGATGAAAGTTTAATTAAACAGGGAGTGGATCAGATAACTTTGGATGAATCAAGGAGGTCAGGACCAACCATTATTGAAAAAATTTGTGCAACTGTTGAGAGCTTGCTTGATTATCACTATATTGGTGCCTGGGACAGAGTATTTGAAGTTGTTTCAGCTATGTATTACAAATTAGGTATTTTGATTACTGTCAAGTCTTGTTTTTGTTTCTAGCATTGGCTTCTTTAATTATTTGGTTGGTCATTCATTAATATGATTTATGTAGTTTGACTAATGTATACAACTATTGGTATTACGCTCATGGTTTTTCTGTTAGATTTTTGCTTTCAATTTCTTTTTACTTCATCCTCAAATAGTAGTAATGTAAAAAAATTCCTGTTACTTATTTTTGAGATCACTGCTGTAATAAATGCAGGAAGTAATTCTCCCTACTTCATGAGAGGTATACTAAAAAACTTGGAAGATATGCAGAAGCTGCCTGATGAAGATTTTCCCTTCAGGAAACAGGTCTAGCTATCTTTTCTATGTTGCTTTTCAATTTTTCTCCCTAATCTATACAAATATGAAACTCAAGATCTTTTGAAAAAGAGCTTTTGATATGTTCTTCCCAGCAGGATCATATGTCCCAATTTTGATCAGTTTCTTGTATGGGCTGCGCCTGTGAATGAGTTGGATGTCTTTTGAATTATATTAATTATGATATTGATGATTTCAAAAGCAAATAGGCGTTTTGTAGCAACCCTGTTATTTATTCTATGTGACAAATCTGTGTTTATTGTAAGTATTAAAACAATCATTTATTATTATTATTATTATTATTATTATTATTATTATTATTATATGTATTTGTCTGATTAGCCAATAACAAAATATATCATTGAATTTCTATTGATTCATACAAGTATGATTGTTTCTTGGTTCTTTTATTAGCCAATATCAGGATGTAGTTGGTTTTTGTTAGAGGATCTGGGGATTTTTATGATCTTCAATTTTTTTATGCGCAACAAATTACTGATGTGAAGTACCGGTTACATTCTATATTATGCAGTTGCATGCGTGCCTCGGATCAGCTCTTGTTGCAATGGGACCTGAAACTTTGTTATCCCTTATACCGTTGAATTTGGAAGCTGAAGATTTAGCTGATTCAAATATATGGCTTTTCCCAATTCTAAAACAGTATATTGTTGGTGCGCGTCTAAACTATTTTACAGAGGAAATTTTGCCATTGATTGAACGTGTCAGACAGAAGGCTCAGAAGGTATTGGGCATTTTATTTTGAGATGCTGTGTTATTTTCCTCCATGGTATTCATTTCCTACTTTACATTTTGCAGCTTGAGAAGCAGGGACTGATGGTGTCTTCGAGGAATGCTGACGCACTGGTTTACTCTTTGTGGTCTTTGCTGCCTTCATTTTGCAACTATCCTTCAGACACAGCTAAAAGTTTCAAGGATCTTGAGAAACATTTACGTAGTAAACTTAAAGATGAACCTGATATTCGTGGAATAATATGCACTAGCTTGCAGCTTCTGATTAGACAAAACAAGAATATTAAGGACTCAAATGATATGGATAATGTTGGGCAAGATATGGACAAAGAACAAGTATTGGTTCATTGCTCACAACAGGTTGCAACAGAAAATTTGAGGGCAATTGAAATATCTGCAAAGAACTTGTTGAAAGATCTGTCAGAAGTCTTTCTGAAATCTACAAAAGATGATGGTGGTTGTTTGCAGGTACTAATTTCTTCAATGTATTGTAGTTGAGCCAAATGTATGCATTGCATTCCTTGTATGTGCATGCATGTTGGTATAACATAACACTAGAGTTTGCTGTTCTGTTTATGTCATTGCTCTTTTTTCTAGTGTGTCCATATGTGCTATGTATGCAGTCTTTTATTATCCAGTGTGCATGTTTCAACTTTCATTTTAATTCTATATTTGTAGGCAGCTTTTGCCATGTATTATCATTAGATTTACTCATGGTTTTTTTAATTGGTTGAGGTCCTTGATGTGCAAATCACTGTATTTTCTCTGTATTTTACCAACGAAGCTTCAGGGTATACATGTAATGTCAAAGAAATATTTCTCACCAGTCACCAGCATTGTGCTTTGGAGCTTAAACAATATTTTATATTTGTATGTCATTGTCTGAGCTCACCTCACATATAGTAAACAAGTTTATTTTTAGATATATGACGATATATGCTTTCTCTCTCTCTAAAGAAATGTAGATTGTTAATTAAATAAAAAACCGGATACTGATTGTGAGACTGCAGAGCAGAGCTTATTGGTTTGTATGGCTCATTAGCTCTCCATGACTATCCGTTTTAAAAGTATATGATCTCTCTCTCTCTCTCTTAAGAAATGTTCTTGTTAATTAAAAATACAAATAGTGCTTATGTGGGACTGTAGAGCTTATTGGTTTGTATGGCTCATTAGTTCTCCATGGCTATATTTCTGGAGCGAAAAGCTCTAAATGTGTTCTATCAGGTCTTCAATTGTGAATATAGAAATAGAAAGGATATATCATATAAATCGGCAAGTTGAAGAAGCACTAGACAATTACAGCTGACAGATCTTCATTAGACTGATAACGTTTTTGGAAATGTTAATAATTGTAACTGTTTTTTCGGTTTTCATTCCTTGAGTTCAAAGATTGCTGCCTTGAAGTCCATATGTGTTTTTCTTTCCTGTGATACTCCTATAGAAATTTGTTTCAAGAGACCCTTCCTCAATGTTGCCTCCCAAGAATTAGAATTCTGTCATATCAACTAGTTCATTCGCATTTTAACATTTCATGGTTTACTGCATCTTTTTCATGAACAGATGAAGTGCTTTATTTTTTCCGGGTTTCTTGATTACTTGACACCTGAGAATTAAATCTGTCCTATTTTCTTTACATTTAATTTATAAAAGAAGTTTATAATGACAATTTTGCTTGTTTACAGGGCACAATTAGTGACATTGCTTCTATAGCAGATAAAAAAGTTGTGCAGAACTTATTTAAGAAGAAAATGTCAGACCTTTTAAAATGCACTCAAATGGCCAACAACGTAGACAACACAGAAAGTTCTATGCAGATTGATGATGCATCAAATGATGTGTCTCAATCAGTTTTCAGGTGTTGATTATTTTCTGTTTTTCTCAATTATGTCGAATTGTTTTGTGCGTAAAGCTAGAAATGATTTTAGTCCAATCTGCATTTGACTTGCATAATCTTATTATTATATTATTTGCTTGTCAGAATTATTTCATATAATTTCTTTTCATCCCAGGGCACGACTTCTTGATTTCGCAGTTTCATTGTTGCCTGGATTAGATGTGAAAGATATTGATTTATTATTTCAAGTATTAAAGCCAGCCTTGCAGGTTTGTTTGCGATATACAGGGTTCCTTGCAACGAATTTCCGAAACTCCTTTTTCAAATAGAAGAGTAAGATGGTTGTTGTGATTATTATTTGCAGGATGTTGGTGTCATGCAGAAGAAGGCATACAAAGTTCTTTCAATCATACTCAGGGTATTTGTCTACTTCATATTATTTGATTTTCTGATTGATATAGAAGTTTCAAATTATTTCAATATTTAGTCAATTCCATCGCAAAAAAGTATTCATGTTGGAACTTCTTGGCTAAAACTTTCAATCACCGGTGCTTTCATGGTTATGCTTCTTGGATTGGTTTGTAATGATTAGTTTATCCTTTTGATATCAAACTATTGAAGTGATGATCAAAGTTGATAATGAACAGTATTTTCTTGGATCAACAAAAAATAGATTAAGAGTTGGTATTTTTTCCACTGCTTTGCTAGTTTGATGTTTGCAAAACATTTCTGCTTACTGTATTTCTTGTTGGATTGTTCTTGACAGAGCTCGGATAGTTTTGTTTCATCGAAGCTTGAGGTTCTGCTTGGGCTTATGGTTGAAATTCTTCCTTGCCATCCATCTGCCAAACGCCATAGACTTGATTGCCTTCACTTCTTGATAGTCCATGTCTTGAAGTCAGAGGTAGTCAAAGTTGAGTTCCTTAACTTCCTAACAGTCCATGTCTCGATGTCAAAGGTATTCAAAGTTTGGTCACTGATTCCATAATTGTCACTTTGAAGCATGTTTTGTGTTTTGATATGCTCTAAAATATCGCCTCATATTATAATATGAGCATAATGAATCTGAACTTACGTACTTCCAACAGGATGATTCGATGACCTGGCCAGAAGTTTTCCTCACCGAGATAATATTGGCTCTTAAAGAGGTAATGCGGTGTTAATTGTAGAAACTTTTAGTTTCCCTTTTCCATGTAGCGTTTCTTACAGTAAATGAATTATATTTCATTGGGCTTGGCTTTTTTTTTTGAGGCCTGTACATTTTGTGGGATCCATGCATTTTATTGCGGTGTTGGAGTGGGCTTTATGTTGTGTGCCTTCATGATCCTAGCTGGAACTTTCGGATATGTCCATTGATAGTTGTTTAGTAGCGATGAGCTGTTGCACATACAATAGCACACTGTGTAGGGCAACTGGACCACCGTGTTCACTCATTATGAACCTTTGGTGTTTTGAGGTTCATATGCTCAGATGCACAACATAACTGTTGCATTCCACTGACAGCATACAAAATGGTTTATTTAATTTAAGAAGTAAATAAACTCAGGCACTTGTGATTCTATAATACCCATCAAGCGGGTGATCTTTACATATCAAGCTGATTCATAGTCTTCTGTGGTTTCAGCAAGTCCATTTGACTGACCATCAACAGGCACATGTCACTTTTGCATTAAAGTAATATATCTTTGTAGTCAATAAATATGCATTAGTTTCACTCAACTTAACTCTTCTTGATTAAGTTTTTAATTTTAATAGGATTGGATGGCCATTATTGTGTTTGCTCTGGCAATGAAATAAGCAGTTTGTGATTGTTTTCTATTTGATTTTTAATTATTGTGTGGGGGTATAATGTTCAGAAGGAAATCAAAAGATCTGTCATGGACATTACTTTTGACCATCAATTACTTCTAAATTAACTTCACAAGCTTGCATAGGTGCTAAATTTGGATGTTATCTTTACAGGCTAATAAAAAAACCAGGAACAGAGCTTATGACATTCTGGTTGAAATTGCCCATGCATTTGGAGACGAGGAGAGAGGTGGGAACAGAAAAATCCTGTATCAATTTTTTATCAAGGTAAATTTGCAGTTTAACGTTCATGCTTTTTATGTTTTTTTTTGTTCGATTTGATATCATCTTGTCCTCATAATGATAGAACAATTTATGCATTTCCCATTCTGAGAGCAATTTTATTTTGTGCTGCCTTGTGAGCTCAGGTTGCTCATGGCCTTGCTGGAAAAACTCCACATATGATAAGTGCAACAGTCAAAGGTTTAGCTCGTTTGGCCTATGAGTTCTCTGATCTTGTTTTAACTGCCTTTGACTTGCTTCCATCCACGTTTGTCCTGCTGGAAAAACAAAATAGAGAGATAACTAAGGTTTGCTTCATTTTATATTTTGTTGGTTAAAAGCATTGCTGGCTGAAGTAGTATTTCCTTGAGCCTGTAATTAAATTTGTCTTCGTACTGCAGGCCAATCTTGGTTTATTAAAGGTATTAGTAGCCAAATCCCAAGCAGAAGGATTGCAAATGCATTTGAGGAGCATGGTGGAGTGTTTGTTTAAGTGGCAAGACGTTGCCAAAAATCATTTTAAAGCAAAGGTTTTTTTTTGGCTATCTTATGTGATCATTTTTTAAGAAAAATAATCAATTTGATATCATTGATTTGTTGTGTTTGGCTGTTCTAGAATTCAAGCTATTTATTCATCTTGTAAACAGTGATATTAAAAATCTTTTCAGGTTAAACTTCTTTTGGGAATGCTTGTCACGAAATGCGGATTGGAGGCCGTTAAAGCTGCCATGCCTGAAGAGCATTTGAAACTTCTATCTAACATACGCAAGGTTTGTTGAACACCATTTCGACAATTCTTTTATGTAGTCTTTATGGAATTGTTAATCGAGTTGTAAAACAGATCAAGGAGCGAAAAGAGAGGAATCGAGGTGCTAAATCTGAAGAAACTAAATCTCATATTTCAAAAGCAACTACATCCAGGTAATGATCTTTTATTTATTTGTACTATTCAAAATAAATACAACTGGTTTTAATTACATAAACCTTTTGGGAGACTTTGAATATTATCCTCTTGCACATTGATGTACCGGCCTTTCAAATATATGCAAATATCTTGTGTACTGAAATTTAGTAAACTTCTATGGTTAAAAGTTCTAAATAGTGACACTATAGTGGTTAAGTTTGGTCCACCATTGGGACTATATGATATATTTTTCAGGCAAAGTAGATGGAATCATACAAATATTTTTTCGGATTTTGATGGAGAGAGTGCCGGTAGTGACGCAGAATACCTTAACGGCAAGGCAACTACTAGAGGGGGCAAATCTTCCATGAATCTCAAATCAGGAGCATCTTCATTTAGGTAATCTTTAGCTTTTAATTTGTACATTAATCTCATGAATATGGCTGCAACACTCTGTTCTCTATCTTTTTTTTCTATTGCATGAATCAACAGTGATTTTTGATGAGTAAGCTTACCTGTGATGCATATCTAGAACCTACTATAGCACAAAGTGTCCTGAAAATAAATTTCAACTAAATGTCGTTGCTTGTTCCATGTAGGTCCAATATGAGACTAAAAAAGAATTTGCCTGGGTACTTATCTGACGAATCAGATGATGAGCCACTTGATTTGCTTGATCGGCAGAAAACAAGGTCAGCTCTTAGATCGTCTGAAAATCTCAAAAGGAAGTCAAGGTCAGATGATGATGAGATGGAGGTAGATTCTGAAGGACGTTTGATTATCCGCGAGGAAGGGGAACACAGGAAGGAAAAACCAGCTGATTCAGATTATGATGCTAGAAGTGAGCGTGATAGTCATTTGTCTGGGAGGTCTGGAACTAAAGCCCAGAAGCGGAGAAAAACATCAGAGTCTGGTAAGGCTTACACAGGGAAGGTCTATTCTAGCAAAAAAGCAGGTGGAGATTTGAAGAGGAAGGATAAGCTGGAACCTTATGCATATTGGCCACTTGATCGAAAAATGCTCAGTCGTCGGCCACAGCACCGGGCTACTGCAAGAAAAGGTATGGCTACTGTGGTAAATATGGCAAAAAAGTTTGAAGGCAAGAGTGCCTCTGGCGCCATTTCTTTAAAAGGTGGTATGAAACTAAAAAGAACCCAAAAGAAAGGCAGCAAGGGAAACAAAATGTAAGCAACACCAACGGAAATCGATAAAACTGTGATTTGCTGCGCTTCGTGTATTTATTTTACTTGATGAGAAAGGAAAACAAGTTTTATGGTTGCAGTTTTCTTATACTGATATACACTTAGTTGTGATAAATTTTTTCATCGAGTGATATCATGTATTATTTGCAACCCGACTTCTAGAGTATTTTTCAAGGAGAACAAAATATTTTTTTGGTAGCAAGAACGAAATATTGTTTAAATTGTACTATACTAAACTATTAATACATATTTTTTTTTTCCTGTCTTAATTTCTTTTCAATTTGTAAGATTTATTTTCTTTAATTCTTAATTAGATATATTTATTTTCTCAATTTTGGTAAATTGGATCGACTATTTTCTTTTTTACAAATTAGAGTGGCTTCTAGGGTGAGTGCTTAACTAAGTTCCTCAGCCGTGAACCACTGCATAAATACCGTTAATCATTGGGTCCAAATGTATTAAAAATGTGAACATCCAAATATTATCACACTGAATCTTGCCTCTACCTTTATCTCTTCAATTTGCGTGATTGTACATTTCTTCTCCAATGGTTCTTCAATAGTAAAATTTCACAAGCTTCTTTAATGTTGAATTTTTTTTAGGACTCTTGTGTAACTTTGCATGAACAATAATTTAATTGGTTTAGTTTGCTGAAACTACCTAGGGTTGAAACAGTGTAAATGCTTCTTTCGTCGTATCCATTCATTGCTTAAATTGTGTATTGTGAACAAATGAATGTTGATATGATTATAATGTAATCTCCCAGCAGTAACCCCTAGAAGGAGGGTGGGAGTGAAGATGGTTTTTTTCTTTCTAGTCATGAGATTGAGAGGAAGAGGGTGAAGGAGGCAAAGTGTTAATGTCCTCTATTGGGATTTTTTAACACTCAAAACCCATTTCGTTACTCTTCAAAAAACAAAAAAAAATACATTTCATTATTTTCAAAGAAACGTTTCACATATTCATCAATGAAAACATAACCGAAGTCTCAAAACCCATTATTTTTACAACGTTAAAGCCAGGCCATTCTTCCCATTTATTAGTATTTGTATTTAGGCCATTTATTAGCATTTGTATTTGAGCAGGTTTGGTGTTTGGTGTGTGTCTTTCATCTTTTGAGCATTCAATTTCATGGATGAGAGAGTGAGATTTTTTATAATGATGTTTAATAGAATGTGTAAGTTTAACAGTGATCCAGTAGTGAGAGACTTAATTGAATCTTCAAACTTAGAAGCCACCTAAAAATAGACTTGTAAATATAATGTTACACAATTTTATCGAAACTGTAGCTTGTAGGAAAGGACTAACCATACATAAGATAAGTGGTACGATATATAGTTATTGATTGGATTAAAGGTAAACAAAATAATAATTGTCGTTTCTTACATATCGATCCTACATTTTTTGTAACAGCCAATATTTCACGATCAAAGTTACTTATAAATTGTTTGGAATTGAGTTGGACAAGGTTTTCTTGCGCTCCAAATATATATGATACGACCATGATATTATAGAAGTTATGATTTCTAGATTCAACCGGAAGAGTATTTCTAATTATGGTTTCTGAAATTTCAAAACACACTCCGGAAAGTATACTCAATTAGTCAAATTATATATTTGTCAATAATTTATATCACTTACTTTTAAAAAAAAATAAAAATTATTCACTACAGAGTTATGTTTTTATTATTAAAAACAAAGTAAAAGTATTATGGTTCATATCTTGAAATTGAATTGTGTGAAACAAAATTTGTATATATAAAATTAAATTAAACTTACTTAAGTTAAACATATTGTAGAGTTATCTTCATTGTTGTTTAATATAACTGATATATACATGAATTTTTTGTTTTGAGGCTGAATTCTTAATTAACAAGTAAGAAAAA
>JBBPBT010000656.1:1194125-1205268 GCA_037974875.1 Cicer bijugum | reverse complement strand
ATAATAATAATAATAATAATACCTTTTATGCCTAGAAGCTAGACCTAGTTAAGGGAATTGAATATTTAAGGGATTGAATATTATTATTATTATATTAAATTTTATATTTTGTATTAAATTATAAATTATAAAATAAGTCATTGAACTTTAAATAAAGTTTGACTTATATCTACAAATATTAACACATTATTCAATTAGAAAAATATGTTAAATTATTAATTTAAATATGTTAATATAAAATTATAATTTAAGTAAATTAATAAGTTATGTTAAACTTTCTATAAAGTCTGACTCATACATAAAAATAAATTAATTAATAAATATTTGAGTTTAAATTTAAAACTTATAATTATATACGAGTTTTTATTTATTTATGATTTCATATACATACAAAAATAATTTAATTAATGATTCAATAAAAAATTCAAATTACTCTTAAAATCACAGAACATTAATAAAAAACCAAAATTAAAAATGAGAGTACCCTCCACTATAGTAGTCTGAGCAATTATATTTGGTTACCACAGCTAGAATGGATTGAATATATTATATGCTCTAATGCTAGTGACTAGTGAGTGGTGGTGACATTGGCAGGCAGGAGACATAGGCCGGAACATAACCCAACCCCAACAAAACATATGTGTGTGTCTCACAGACAGAGGAGGAGAACAACAAAATCCTTACTATATTACTCGTGTCAGAAAGAACCACAACCAGAAATATTGCAACAGCATTAAAACACAAATTACACTAGATGCCATTATTGCCATTACTCTCCTCATCCTCCACAAAGGCATTCCTTATCTTCCCACGCAGCATGTCACAAGCAGTCACCAAAACGCGCCTCAGGGGCGTCGTTTTTGACATGGACGGCACTCTCACCGTTCCCGTAATCGATTTCGCTTCCATGTACAAAGCAGTGCTTGGCGACGTAGAGTATCAACGCATCAAAGCCTTAAACCCTAGTGGAATCGACATCTTGAAGCTCATCGATCACTGGCCTTCTCATCAACAGCATCAAGCCTATGATACCATCGCTCATTTCGAACGCCAAGCTCTAGATCAACTCCAAATCATGCCCGGTACATTCCTAATACCTAATTTTATTCCATTTTCTCTCTTCATTTGCTTCTTAAATTTATCAGTTAATTTAGTACTAATTAGTTATCGTGTAGGTGCTGCTGAACTTTGTAACCTTCTTGATTCAAAGAAAATAAGGAGGGGATTGATCACACGTAATATGAAATCAGCAGTTGATTTATTCCACCAACGCTTTGGGGTCAGTTTAACTTCTATTTTTTGATTTCTGAACGAACTACTTGCACTCGAATAATGTGGGTGGGTTTCAAGTTTTATTTTATTCACATATTTTCTTTCTTATATTATAGAGTTCGTAGTTGAACTCAATTTATTATTATCTTATATATGTGGGGAAGTTCAATTTTTTATACACACATATTCTTTCTTTCACAAACATGCTTTCTGTTGAGCTTGATAAGTTATAAAGATTGGTTGTTAACTATTCCATTTCGTTAATCCTAGATAAAACTAAATCAGTATAAGGGAGTTGAGATTGTGGCATTTGGACTACTGACTAATTTCGTATATTGATATAGGGTCTGATTGGATTGACTTATATGAGTGTATATATTGACATAAACACTTATGAGACTCCTTGAGAGAGCTTATAGAAACAAGGTATGGCATGTCCATAAACTGTTTTCAGTTTATTTCCACAAACTCTTTTGGATAGCTTGTGAATACGCCGTATAACTTGTATAGAAACAACTTGACATTATTTAGAAATAGCTTATATATATAAGCACTTATAGGATCTAAGTGCTTATGTTGTAAATGGGTCATTTTCTCTTTTAGCTAATTCTAGTGGAGGCATAGTAAATTGAACTAGCAGATGTTTCTAGGCTCTAGCTCCTCCCACTTTTCTTTTTTCGTATTCAATGGCTCATGTATGGTGAAGGAAACTACTATCTCACTATTTTTTCCTTTCTTTTTCTTAAGTGTTGGATTCGTTCATTATAGGCTACGCCTCTTTGCTGCAGATTACATTTTCCCCTGCATTAAGCAGGGAGTTTCGTCCTTATAAACCTGATCCAGCTCCACTACTTCATATTTGTTCTCTCTGGGATGTTCAACCAAATGAAGTAATCATGGTAGGGGATAGCCTTAAAGATGATGTAAGTGATCTCGTTACACATAACTGATTCAAATTATTCATGATTTAGTTATGACTGCTTGAACATTGTTAGCATAGTATCTTACTAGGCAAGAATTGCACTGCAATTTGAACTGCATCAATTCTTTCCATCATCTTTATTTGGAAATAATGCTTGTTCACCTTTGATCAATCTATAGAAACAATTACAAAATCAAAAGGCAGAAATGCAGAACAGTAAATATTTTCACAACAAAATCTAGAAAGGACAGATATTTCAAATTTTTCATATAAAGTTAGTTATGCAATGCTGAGTGCTGACTAGTAGTCTGTTTAGTTAGCACAAAAATTTCATCTCCGGTCTGTAAATCCATTGTGTAATTGTTTGTAATAAGATGAACCCTACAACTCTTTCACTATGCATTGTGGTATTTTCACACCACTTTATCCATGTCAATTTTAGGCGCTTCTAATACCTGCATTTGTTTCATCATAACTCATAAGGATGAGGGTTCTGCACCAATAAGTGGTCTGCACAGGGACTAAACCCTGTGCACCAAAAATATGATTAAAAAAGTGCCATATATAGTGTACACTACACAAGGCCCCTATTGGTTAACCCATTTCATTTTTCATGAACTTTATTTTCATATAGATAGCCTCCAAAACTGTGGTAAAAAGTGTAACCTTGTATTTTCTGTCAAATTAAATGGTTGCAGTCTACACCCGAGAAGAAAATAGTGTAGGTCTTATGAGAAGCACGTATATTTGAAGTGTTAGTTAGGGTTTCTTATGTGTAAGCTTTCAACGTTAAATACAGGATCCAGCTTTTCTTTTTTAAACCACAGTTTGGGGGGTTGTGTTAGAAAATGAATTTTATGGATGAAAAAATAACTTTTTTCTACTAGTTGGATTAGCTGGCCATGTACTTGTATGATAATATTACGTTTAGAAAGGTACTTCAACTTGCTTTTATAATATCAGCATTTAAAAGTGTGGAAAATATCAGTTTTTTTTACAGTGGTTCCTATTTTTCTACTCAGCTCAAAGCATTTTCTTTCAACTCTATGCACATATTTTCTTATTAAATATTTGTGGATTCGGATGTATTTGAAATCGAATGTGAATTGATTGATGTTGCTTGTGCCATTTTACAGGTGGCGTGTGGAGGGAAAGCAGGAGCACACACATGTCTGCTTGATCAAACTGGAAGATATGATTCTCCCGAGTATGCTAATGTTGATTTCAAACCAGATTTCAAGGTAACTTCCCTTGATGAAGTTTTCTCAATTCTGGAGACAAATTTTGAATTCTCACCATGATGTAAAGTTTAGTTCGCTTGGACCATTTATTGTGGTTTATGATATAAGAATGTGGAGGTGACATACTTTTGAGGGAAGTTTTATTCCTCACCTAATGTAAGGTCATGAAAAAAAAATCCTTGAAATTTTTTAGTTGGAGGATTTCATAGGTGGCATTTTTAATAATAATATTGTTGTAACATATATTGGACAGTTAATGCTAACTTTTGCCACAAAATAACTTGAGAATGAATGTCTACTGTACTATAAATAAATCATGTTGTTACCTTTGTTTCTTTGGACTCGTGGGGGTTCTATTTTAGATATTGTCACTTCAATTTCCCAGGCTCGTTTGGACGCGGCATTATGTTTGATTTTTTTATTTTGTGCATGGTAAGATTTCCAAGGCAAGTCATCTAAAAAGAAAAATGACATAAAAGCATATTGAGTTCTTAGTATAATCATCAGATAGCCATAAAGCTAATCATCGTGACGTTTTTCTTGAAAATGGTAGGAATTTTTTAATTGATAGAAATAAGAAATTTTCTCCATTAGAGACTGCACTTACTAGAAGGTAAACGAATCTTTTATCTATATATGCAAAATAAAATAGGATATATGGATTCACTTTTTTAAATTTATCTTTTGATTTTTTTTATTTAAAATTTTGAAAATGAAAAATGATTTACAATTTTTTTTACTTTTTTCTCGAAATTTTAATTTGAAATTTTGTTTTAAATTTTTGTAAGAGAAAAATAATTTTTTAATTTAGACTAGAGTTTAATTCACAGCTGGACTTATGAATCTGTACATGTTTTGCAAAAGCGACTATCATGTTCAGCAATGAAAACATCCTATTCAGTTGCTTCTGATTCATAATAGTTAGACATCAATTTGAAGGCAATTCGTGTTTTGAATAGCACCAATCGCTATCAGTTGCACCTTGCTATTTTGTTGTTGGCAATCAAAAGAGCAACTCAACTAAGTTCATACTTCCTAATTGTTTTGGGTGAATATATATATATACTATGTAAAAAATGTAAAAACTTATCTCAATGAGTGAATTGAAAACAAAAAATGCAAAGTTGCTGAGGCGGAAAAACCTGCAGCAAGAATACAGATATTCATATCTTGATTATTGTTCCTAACTGCTATTTCACGCTGTATTTATTTGACGAGAGCTATGATTCATCTTAATAGTAATGGCAGACTATGCAAGGGACCATTCAAGCTAAAACCCCTCCAAAAAAAACTTGAAACTAATAATACAATAACTTTATCCCTCATCGGCGCTAACTGTTGAATCTACATCCGCTTCTGCTAACACATGCAGCCAACTTTCTGTTACTTCTAATATATTTGGAAATGAAGATCGCTGGTTTTATCAGGTTGTAAATCAGAATGTGAGTTACATCAAAATCCCTATTCTCCTATTTTTGTGGGTACTCGGTGGCATGCTTTTGTCACCTACCTATGCAGTAATGAGGCTGGATTTGAATGAAATGATTCTAGTTCCTACTGTTTCTTTTGGAGTATCAGTACCTATAATTTACCGCTGTAAGGTATTTTTCCCTTTCTTCATGATGATCAAACTAAATGTGAACATCCAAGCATCTGCACATTGATTAGCTGCTCAGTATCTCGCGGGGACCATTTCATTTGCACTCACTATGTTCAATAATGGTGTCACCTCATAAACATATTTATCAAAACAACCTACAAGGTGGGATTTTTTTGGTAGTTTTTCTCACAAATAATTATTAGCATGTCTGATTTTGAATCTTGAATGATCACCAAGCAAGTGGTTTTAGAGTTGGCTGAAATACATGGCTGGCCAGTTTTCAGTGTTTACTAGACACTTCAAAAGATAAAAACAATTCAGTTCCAGGAGATTTAAGTTAGGGTATCGATATCAGTACAACCATCTGTCATTATTGATACAAGGTCATCGAGCATTTCATAGATTGAACTAGAAGAAGGATGCGTTGTGTCGGCAACAGAGAAAGAATGAGTCTTACCGCTGATAGTTATCGAACTGATACCTGAAACTTTTCTTAAACCTCTCTCTTTCATCATTGTTCTCACCTCAGTTACAACATCCCATCTTCTATAAGAAGCATATGTATTCGATAGTGAGATATAATTTGAAGGGTTTTCAGGTTCTAGCTCTAATAGACACTTATAAGCCATGTCTCTTGTCCTCGAGTTTCCATGTATTACAGAGGTGGTTAAAAGAGATCCCCAAACACTTGGACCAGGATCTATAGGCATTTCTTTGATGAACTCCAAGGCTTGATCAAGCTGTCCCGATCGACCTAACATATCTACAACACAAGCACATATTTCAACTGTTGGTTTCATTTCGTACTTCGTCGTCAGGGACTTATATATACTAATTCCTTCATCTACCAATCCTGACTTGCTACAAGAAGAAAGAACACCAACCACTGTTATCATGTCTGGTTTGATCCCTTGCTGAAGCATTTTGTAATATGTTGCCACCGCTTCCTCTCCTTTCCCGTGTAGTCCATACGCAGAGATCATCGAACTCCATGTGATAGTATCTTTGAAGTAAGAACTGTTATCAAATACTCGTCTTGCATAAACCAAACTCCCACATTTAGCATACATATCAATCAAAGCATTACATAAGGAAATATAATCATTCAACTCCATCTTAATAGAAAACGCGTGGACTTGTTTCCCTGCTGTTAATCCAGCAAGCAAGCCACAAGCTGGAAGCACACTAACAAGCGATACTTTATTGGGTCGAATTCGATCCTTCCTTTGCATCTCGCGGAGAATAATCAATGCATCCTCGGGTGCTCCATTCTGTACACAACCATTAATCATCGCCGTCCACACATATATATTTCTGCTTTTCATTTGGTCAAATACTCTCCTACTAAGAACAAGTTTATTACTCCTTGAATACATATCTATCAAAGAAGACCCCATATGAACATCAGATCCCATCTTCAAATCCAATCCATTCTTCACAAGATAACAATGAAGTTCCCTCCCATAATCCAACTTTCCTGCATTACCACAACACATAGGCAAAAGACTAGCAATTGTGAAAGCATCAGCTTTATAACCTTCACACTGCATTCTTCGAAAAAAATTCCACAAATCACCATATAAAGTAGAACCGAAATTCCCCAAGGAAGCACATCCAGAAATTATAACATTAAACGAACCAACATTCATGTGAGGCATTTCATCAAACACCTTCATTGCATCACCAAACTCGCCACATCTACAATACATTGACATTACAGAATTTGCAACAACAATATCCGACTCAACCCCAACCCTCACACTCTTCCCATGAATCATTTTTCCAAAAACCAAATCCTCAAGCTCACCAGAAACTTTGGACATTGTGGCAAGAGTGTAATCATCAGGCAACAAACTATCATCATCACAACGACCCATTTCGCGAAACAACGTAATAGCTTGTTCAAATTGATGATTTTTAACATACCCATTAATGAGGGAGTTCCAGAGATAAACGTTTTTGGCTTCAATGGAGTCAAAGACGAACCTTGACTTGGTTAAATCTTCACATGTGGCGTATGCAGAGATGAGCCTGGTGGTGAGGAAAGCGTTTTGGGCGAACCCGTTTGTGAGGATTTGAGAGTGACATTGTTGGGTTAGTTTATGAGCATGAAGGTCGATGCTCAGCTGAAGAAGATGAAGGAGATTCTGTGGTGTAAGGAACAGAGTGGCAGAAGTGTAATAACGAGAGGTTGTGAGGGGAAATGTTCTCCTCATAATCATAAGACCTATCGATTGTTTTGAGTGTGATTTTGGCGGGCAAGAAGAAGGGAATAATTTAATTTCTCGGTTTCTTTTACAAAATATTTATTAATTTTAATATTGAACGTGATTAATTTTAACATTTGACCGCTCTTATTGTCCTCAATTTCAACAATAAAGAATTAGTTTGTAATAGTGTCTAACAAAATATATTCTCATACGAGTATGAATATGGTATGATATTACATTTTAAAATAATGTGATGACTTCCGAAAGATCATCCAACTAGTATATATATATTAAAACTAAAACTAAAGTTAAAGATACAATATAAAAAAAAAAAGAGGATTATATTAAATTTTCGGTCATAATCAAAAATATTTTATAATTTTATTGACAATTTTATTCAATCTAAATATTTTTTGTAAATTTTTTTACTAACTTTTATCAATTTTGTATTATTATTAATTGGTATTTCTAATTATTTATTTAATAATTTTTTTTCATATAAAAAATTACAAAACAAAATTTCATAAATTGTATTGGGATGCAAGAATCAACTCAACATAAAAAATCGATTATTTTGGAAAGTTACATCTTTGAGATACAATTTCCTTCAAAGTTTGAAGATATATTAATATATAGTTTGAAAAAGAGGATTGTTAAAAAACATGGTATTTAATATATATGGAAAAGAAAGAGAAAATATATAAAAATGGAATTTATTATGTGTGAAAATATAAAAACGAGGAAGATAGTACAAATCTGCCAACAATGTAGGTTATATACTAACAAATGATCCAAACCAACTAAAATTCCAATAGGGATAGATCGGAATTATTTGAAAAGAAGGGATAAAGTAAAAAAAATCCCAAAAAATCAATTTTAACCATACAAATCTTAAAGATCATTTTTTGTTCTACAAAATTTCATGTAGTATCTGTCCCTTTTTAATTCTAGATTCTGAAGAAGTGTCATATGATACTATAGACACTATCAGAATGTATGTCGAATCACAGTTACAATGATACTCTTAGAATAATAAATGCTGCCATATGAGATATGTGAGATTTGAAGAATCCAATTCTATCTTAGTTTAAGTCTAATCCCAATTCCAAAGTTTAGTCATTTGACATAAATGATAAAAATAAAAGAGCATTTGTATTATGTGTCGCTTAAATTAGACATAAAAAATATTAGAATATGATGACAAAGATGTCATTGAAGAAGTCCACATGGAATTGTACTAGCTAGTACATTAGGTGTCTTATAATCAATCTATGCTTAAAAAAGGTGTTTTCTTTTTGCAATAATGGCATGCTGTGACTTATGTACTTAGCTTTCCCACAAGTGATCTTTAAACTTCTACTTTCTACTTCCTTTTGGTTTCACACAATTACAAGAAAAAAGAAACAGAATGGATAGATTCTCGTGATAAAAAAATATATAATTTATGGTATTTTTACTTAAAAATTATTTAAAATTTTAACGACAATTATAATTATTTATTGTTAATAGAATAGTATTATTTGTTTTAATATTAATTTCACAATTTAGTTTTATTTTATTTTGTGTATATTGAATGAGTAATCATTTAAGATTTTCACTTATAAAAATAAGTGAACTTTGAACTTTAATATAGTCTATGTTTCGTTTCAATTTTTTGAGGAGACAAAATTGATTTTTAAAGTATAAACTTGATTTTGCCATATTTTATTATTTTCAAATAGAATTGATTTTGTTTTTAGAATTATACTATCATTTGTAATTTTTAACTTTAAATAAGATTTTTATACTAAAATTTATTGTTCAATTTATTTTTACAATGGACACTTCTTCACCTCAGCAATTGCTTTGTTAAGATTTGTACAAGGAAAGTTTTCAACGCTTGTTATTGAAGAAAAATCTTAAAGCAAAAGAGCAAAGTTGAGACAGTCACAAAAAACTAGCCTTCATAACATCACTTGCTACCTTGAGTCCACATTTTATGCATCAATTAGTCTTAAACTCTAAGCTTTTTATTAGTACTATTCTTAACATAATTAAGGGTTTAACAAAAAGGAGTAACTAAATTGTGCACATTGGTTGGCTTTGATTGTAGCATTAGCTGCATTGAATTTCCAAGAACATCATCCAAGTTCCAAAGACCATCCCACAAAATTTCTTCATTTGAAGACTCATCTGCATAGACATTACCATTACCATTGAGCATAGAGTAGAAGTAGCCATGTTGTTCTGTTGTTTCTGGACACATAGTAACCATTTCTTGTGTCTCTTGAGATGTAGAAGGCACACTATACTCATTTTCCTCAAGCAACTCTAAGATCCCTTTCATGTCAAAGTTATATTGTATTTGTTGTTGCTGTTGAATCTGTTGCTGTTGTTTCATCTGTTGTTGTTGCTGCTTCCTTAAGGAAAGCTTTTTCGCCTTATCGCCCGCATCCGCAGTTTTTTTTGCTTTTTTCTTGAAATGAGTCCTCCAATAGTTCTTTATTTCGTTGTCAGTTCTTCCTGGTAAATTTCTTGCAATTGTTGACCACCTACAAAAAATGTTTTTTATTTAGTAATTTCAATTTTTTTTCTTGAAAACTATGAAACATTACAAGTTGAAGGGACAAAGTTCAAATTTTTACCTATTTCCCCACCTAGCATGAAGCTCTAGGATTATGCTTTCTTCTTGTGGTGTTATCTGACCCTTCTTGAGGTCTGGTCTCAGATAATTCACCCATCTCAATCTACAACTTTTCCCATTTCTTCTTAGTCCTATCAAAAGAATATATGATTAAACATTTCAACAAAAATAACATACTAACAAAAAAGAGTCTAAAGGGTTAGACTCATAATTAAGAATCATAAAAAAAACTTGGTCATAATTTTTTATACCAAGTAGATATATTTTTAGAACCAATTAATTTTACTTGTTATGTTGCTATAACTTTGCTGGCACTTATAATGTGAAGCCAATTGATATTAAACTAAGGTACATAAGTTAAGTACTATTTTAAGAATTAAAATAAGATGAAAAAATGTATATAAAGTTTGGTTATACCAGCAAGGCTAGCAACAGAGTTCCATCTTCCTTCACCATGCAGTCTGATATACTCAATGAGCAATTTGTCTTCCTCAGAAGTCCAAGGTCCTTTTCTCCATCCATCTTCTTCTATTACACACCATGCTGTGTTTCCTTCAATGACACCTGAATACATAATTAAAATAATTCTGAAATTGGATCTTATAAGATAAAGTTTGTTCACCTGTGTTTAGTGTTTGCTACATATTTATATATGTAGATGTGTCTCAGTTTGGTTATACCAGTCAACTATTGGTTAATTTTCTTACTGTCCCTATCAATTTAAGTGTTTTTGACAAGGTAATTTGTGTGCCAAAATATATATTAAAATTTTTTTTTGAGGTTGTGTTTCAATTATCTAATCTAGAAATGAAGTAAAAATATTGACATAATTTTAGAAGAGGTTTATTTTATAAAAATATAATTAAAAAATTGATCTATTCGATTAGAGTTCGCGTTGAATATATGAAAATATATTTATAATTAAATAGAGAATAATTTTTATTTTGTAAACTGATTTTAAAATTATAAGAAAATGCACGTAGTGTTAGTTTACACATAAGTGTTTTTCTTTATACCAAGAGGAAATTTAGATCATTGAAGTTGATGAATAAAAGAAAATTAAGCAAAGGTAACAAATAATTGGTGGATGTGGATTATAAGTATGAATGAAAGAAATTTCAAAAAATGTGTGTTAAACAACGCAATAAAATACTTTTTAAGGTTTTTTTATGAATATGGACCTTATCTCTATAGTATCAAATACTTTAAGATTTTGTGTATATTCTATTTTTCGGACTGTTAAAATTAATTTTAGAATATAAAATTAATTTTGAT
>JBBPBT010000656.1:1168220-1186318 GCA_037974875.1 Cicer bijugum | reverse complement strand
TATTATATTGATATAAATTAAAACACTAAAAAAAAAAAATCAAACGAGAGATAATTATTTAAAAATAAATAAATTAAATTTAAGGACTTTAAAAAAAATCAAATTAATCTATAATCAACTTTATACTTCTACACAAGCTAACAATATCTTTTTCTAACATAAAAATTGCCCTAAATACCGAAAGTGACTTAAGAAATGTGCACATGACAATTAGAGTATATATATATATATATACTAACTTAGTTACCATTTCTTTTATAGCGAAACAAAAAATTGCTACCCCCACCACGACATCACTCATTATAGTCATAGACCATAAAACTTTGTAACTAGTTATGAAATGTTTAATAGCAACAAAATTCATTATTAATTATGAAATGTGATGGTTTATAGTAGATCATCGTGTAGATTAGACTAACGTGGCAACGTGTTCTTGATGGAAACTTGGATGATGATGTGTTTTTAAAATTGTTGTATGTAAAAGTTTGACTATTTAAACTTAATAATTATAAACCCATTGCTAAGTTTGAGGTTCTTGATGGAATTTTTATAGACGGGGTCATAGGGTTAGTCTCGAGCCACATGCAACTATGCACCAATTACTAACTAATATAATATTGTTACAACCAGATTCAAAAGTTTGGAACAACACCCTCGTTACAAATTTCGTCGAGGATTTTCTCTTTTTCAACTCATCAAGGATGATAACATAATTTGGAATGGTGAAAAACAAAGTAAGTACTTAATCAAGAGTGGATATCATCTTTACTTAAATGGTGTCGTGAATACAAGTGATCTTCACATTGGTGGTGACTGGCTCCTGATATGAAAGTTAGAAATTCATCCAAAAGTGAATAATTTTTTGTGGCGTATTGGTAGGAAACGTTTCTAGTGTAGAAAAGACATTTCACATTGTTTTTTTTTGAACTTTTAACATCAGTTCTAGTAACACAAAAGATCGATGTCGTAGCAACCGTTTTTGTATGTAGGACCTTTTATACCGTTTTTAAAACCGGTGTAAAGATCCACTTATAACACAGGTTATAACAGTCAAAATATTCATATGAATACAATATTTAACACCTGATTTTATAGAAAGCCGGTGTTGTAAGCCACATATAACACCAGTGATAACAGTATACAGTTATTCAAGTAAATATCGAACAAACAAAATTAAAATTGAGCAAATGATGTTGCATGCGCTTCAAGAGCCTGGCTGCATTGTTGATCCAATAGAAGAGTTGCATCTTTTTTTGTTTCACCAATTGTGGCCTCTATAATGCAAGAAGACAAGAAGATATAAAGAAATAAACCAAACTAGAACAGGCTCCTTGCAAGTTGCAACTGCGCTCTCATATGTTATTAGCCTCCCCATGCTCGACAAGTTGTTAGCATTAATACCTGCTGCATTATCTGGGGGAAGTCAGCGCACAAGGTTTTCTTTCCATTGTCATCAAAGATCTTTTCCATGGTGATGTCTTGATGTGTAACCAATGTGGTTTCAAGCATGTCAAGTCCAGCTTGATCTGCAAATGTTAAAACAGGTAATACCTGGCAAAAACATTATCATTTCTTAAAAACGGTACTATATCATACAAGAACTCAACATTTAAGTTAATTGTACCTGTAACAACATAGAAGCTTTGCCACATAGAACATAACTGGTCATAGATGGAAATCCATTGTTATATCCAAGATTAACTCCCATCATCTAGCTAGGATAATGACACAAACTTGCTCAATCTCTGATTAAGCTCACATAGAGCTGTAGCCTTTCTTCTCCATCCTGTCACACGTGGCTGAGAAACTTCTTGAGATCTCTTCCTCAAATGACGGAAAACTTGAATCACCAGAGATAAGTTCAAATAAGTCAATCAACATCCGAATCTTTGACAAACACAAATGTATATTAAACTTATGTAATTAAAGTGTATATTAATTGAAATTTCACACAAATTTGGTTTTAGTATATTAAATTTATGTAATTAAAGTAAAAGGTTTTTATTACAAACCTCTGTAAAGTCTAAAACCATATATATATGATCAACAATATGATGAGTAGAGAAGTAATTAACTATGCAATACATAGAAGATGAAAATTCTCCCACCTTGAATTTAGCACTACTAAATTAGACAATCCTCAAAACCTCTTTCAGTTCATAAAACAAAAATGCAAAGAGACACAACACAACAACAAAGATCTTAAAAAAAATACAGTTTCGGCATGATTATTAAGGCCATATGAGTAAGCAAAGTAAAGGTATGACCACAAGACTGGTATAACTACTCAAAACAAAGGAGTTAAATAGAAACCAAACAGAGGAATTTTAATAGAAACTAGACTGTTCTAATTTTAAACTCCATATTGGTAGAAACAAAACCTATTGTCACCATAAGACTTCTATATAGCTGCAATTAAACACACAAAAAAGTTCATCAAACACTATATTGTTGATATAACCACTTGAAAGCATTCAAAATAAAAAAGTAAGATCATGAGTGAAATTGAGAATCAGGCTCTTGTGCATACAATTACACAATGTAGAAGGTTGTTATGAAATTGCAAGCAGACACGATGCGAACATGGAAGTTGGGTGTAGTAGTAATTGGGGGAAACTTAGTCCAACTCGCTACAAGTTCAATATTGATGTATTTTTCCCCATCATCACACTCTCATAACATTCGTGAGGAGTACAACATTTCTCCTTTTATTAAGACTTGGTTATTCTCCACAAGTATATTTCAGCTTATTTTGAAGATAATTTTTTAATTTGAAAACTCATTTTCATGTATAGGTATTTTTATGAATTTTTTATGAGGAAAATGAAGATCGAATTTTGAAACTTTTTTACATCTCAATTCTCTAACTATTCTACATTAACTATCGAATCAACTATATATATTTTGATTTTTTAAATTGTTATTTCACTTAAAGGTAGAGTAAGGATAACTGAGCTTATATAAAAGAAGAAAGATTAGTGGTTATTCAAATTGCTTTTCTATCTTTGTCGGTAGAAAAGATATAGATACTACTCTTTTATTTTATTTATAATATTGAGTTAAAAAAATGGATATATTTGATTAAAATATTTAAATTAAATAAATAAATTTTATTGATTGAACTTTATTTATAAATAAAAAATAGAGAGAGGAGCATAAAAGCATCGTACAGCTTGGAGATCAAATATTCTACCTAAGAATTCAAATTGTTTTTCTTTTTGTTTAATTACTTACTTTTGGTTTTTGCTAAACAATATAAGATCAAATTTATTGTACAATAAAATCTTCAGTCTCTATCACCTGAAAAAATTCCTCCCTACTTGTTCCAGCGGCTGCCGCCATTTGTGGTAAGTTACTGTTCTTATCTCTCCAAACTATGCATTTTCTTCAAATCTTTTACAATCTATCTCTTCGCTTTAAGCTTTAAGAATCTTCTTCAAATTTCATCTGGTAAAACAGTTTACCGTTTATGACTCAGCATGAAAATTTAGGGTTAGGGCCTAAGGTTGATTCGATTACAAAATCATAAAAGTTGAATTTTACAGTTCGTAATGGATTATGCTCTCTCTCTCTCATAAACACGATTGTTGCTGCTTAAATTACTCTAAATCACTAAATCCTATCAACATTGAAGTAACTAACCGTGAATTTTCACCATAGAAAATGGATTACCCCTTGAAATTTAGGGTTAGGTTGAAAATTGAAATGGATTACCCCTTTTGATTTCAGGATAGAAAATGGAGTTTGTTTACAAAATAGTTGACATAGCTAAGAGAGCTTCAAACAACGATACGGTGATCAATTTTGGTCTTGTTGCTTCTTTTGCATTGCTTGGAGTGAGATCTATGAATCAGCAAAACACCGTTGCAGCTTTAGAAGCTGAGAAGGAATCTCTAACCAAATCCAATAAGTCCATTAGGAAAACCCTCTGGGATTGGAAACAGCAGCTTTATGCTGAATCCGCCGCTGACTCTGCTTTGATTCCCCTCGACAAACTTCAAGCCATCTACGGCGAAGCCCCACCTCTTCAACAGTCTACACAAGGTAATTCATTTTTATCTCTTGGTTTCTATAGTATCCACCAATTGAATCAGGCAATGTGATTGTTAATATGTTGTGTTGTGCAAGCTATTATTGACTTGTGTGATAAATTTCCACAATCATTTTCCTTTTACATATAGTTTCCTGTGAGTTATGCTTTTGCACTTGGGTGGGTTTTATGCATCTTGTTACTTGGAGGGTTGTGTTTGATGAGTATGAGGATCAGTATGCTTTGTCTCCGAGGGAAACTAGTATCATTGTCCCTGTTATTGTAATAATTCTGGAAAATATCAGTATGCTTAGTGTCACAAGCTCCAGTTTGGAAAAACTGAACAGAACACTTGTAGCTGCTGATGAGATCCTACTGTTGAAAGACCAGAGGATATTTTTTTATTTGCTGAAAATATATGGAGAATACCTGTAGTTCTATTTTTTTTTTTAAATTTCCGGCTTTAATTTTTTTTCTTCTCAAAATATATCTAAGATTTTGCCAAAAGAAAAATAAACCCGAAAATAATGGCTTAGCCCAAAATCAGGTTAGGAAGCACTGATTATATTCTTTTTTTGGTTTTGCCATAGGATATATAAGCTGCAGACTACACATTGGTTGTTATAAAGGTCATTTTGACATGGTCTTGCTTTTGTTTGTGAACTTAGTATCTACACAACTATTGTACTGATTCATTGGAAATTTTGGGTTGAAATAAAAACATTGATAGGGGAAATAGCAAAAGAAAGCAGGATTGGAGTTAAAACAGTAGTAAATTTTATTGTTTTGAAAGAGAATGACAAGATACTGAGCAAAATTCCTTTCCAAATTAGTATTAGATAAGCTAAACGATAATAGTTAATCACAAAGTTCACTCATTGCATAATAAGAGACAGCGTTAGACACATTTAGTTTTACTACCAATGCAAATTTCTTTTACATGTCTGTTTTTGTGCCTAAAATATTATGACATAACTATCATGTAAAGCAGTAGTAATGGCTTGACGTTGGTTATCCAAGTTAGAGATTTATTATACCAATTAGGTGATTGGCAAATTCGCATTTTTTATGCACAATGGATTTTGTATGGCACATCATGATTTTTTACCTTCAATTACTTCTGTTGTTTTGTCCCAGGTACTGTGAAGAAAGATGCATTTTCATCTGGTCCACCCAAAATAATGATCTGAGATCTGCATTTTTTATGCATAATGGATTTTGTATGGCACATCATGATTTTTTACCTTCAATTACTTCTGTTGTTTTTTTTCCAGGAGATACTGTGAAGAAAGATGCAATTTCATCTGGTCCACCCAAAATAATGATCTGAGATCTGCATTGTTGTCAGGATTTTAGAAGCTTTTAGTGCTGGAAGGCTGTTAATAAAATATTTTCTAAGAGAACAGAAACATATATCCTTGACATAATTTTTGTATTTGCAAGTAAATGTAGAGCTTGGAGGAATTTATATTTTATCCTTGACATAATTTTTTTTGTTTTATATTTTATCTAAAAATGGAGAAGGGGGCAGATAAATACTGTTTGCTGAGAAAGTGAGAGGATACTGTTTTCAAGTATTAGTCCATTAAACTTGTCTTTTTGACATCCATGTTGCGTGCAATGCAGGCATGACAGACAAGCACAGACTTTGCTCTAGTTTATTTATTTATTTGACAACAACAACAATTGTGACCATAGGGTTTTAACCTATGATTATATGTAAATTATCCAATTTTTTTGCCAATAAAAATGATTAGTGGTTAGTTGAAATGTAACCAGATGATACATACCATATTAATTGGGCCTAAAATGTGATGCACACCCAAAGAAACAATGCTTGGGCCATACTTTTCCACCTGTCTCTACTAAAATTAATATTGGAAGTTGCTCTATCCCCCTCCAAAAAAAGCACAGGATTCTACTGCATTCGATATTCCTAAAAGCTTCAATCGGAAAATGTATTTTACACATTATAAATAAACATTGAAAGGTGAATGAACAATTGCATATAATATTTGCAAAATGCTCATCTACACTGCACAAATTGTTCGGACACATGCATCCATTTCATACGCACAAAATTTAGTGGTTGCAACGTTGGGGAGACAAAAAAGTAGTCTCCACAGTGCACATTATCTGAAATGTGACATTTTGGTAATCTTGACATTATTGTTGAAAAACGTCTAGATTGTGACCATAGGCTGCTTCATTCAATGGAAAGTAACAAGAAATATCCTCCAGTGGACTTTTAACAACAACAATATTTTTCTAAATAAAAGTTGAAATCGGATACGGTAGCTTATTTTATACGGTTTCTAATTTAATATTAATTATTTTTCTCTCATTGAAACTGAACACATTAAAACTAAGTGTATTTAAATTTTCTGTTCATTTATTATTGTTGTTGTTCCAATGAGTACATTGTTAATTTTATTTGTTTTTAATTACAATTTTAGTCTATATATTTTCATTAATTTTCAGAATTAATTTCTCTATTATAAAATTAAATAATTTTGATATTTTTTAACTATAAAAAATAATTTGACATATTTAAAATGACGTAATATACAATTTTATATTATAGAACCATCTAAATATATTGATTATTTATATATTATTAAATAAATTAAAAAAAATAATTTTAAAAGTTAAAACTAATTTTTTTAAAATTTTATTATAATTTCATAAATATTAATAATTTAAAATTATTATATTATATATTATGTCATTTGAAATATATTACATCACTATTTTTTAATTAAATATTACGAGGGAGAGACTTAAACACTTAGATTTTCAAATTAGAAAATCAATTTTACAAATTGATAAAAATAAAAAAAATAAAAATTGTAATTAAGTTTTTTTTACTAACATATACATTGATTATGGTAGCCATCTCATCACAACCGGTTTTAGTATCCATTTTGTTCTTGACATCCTCTTTTTTAACCAATAGGGTAAATAAAAAATACACTACTTATTAGTTATTAATCTCCCTATATAATTTGATCGTTCAATTTACAAATTGCAATACATACCTAGCGTGCTTCAATCATGGCTTTCAGCTGTTCCTCTTTCATCACTTACAAGGTCTTTCCATTAAGCTTAAACTAAAAAAAAAAAAAACTTTCTTTTTAGGCTATGTAATGTAGCAATTAATTCATTGAATAAAAATATGGTTTTTTTATTTTTTATAATTTATTTGAAACTAACAAAAAATTGCAACTTTGATCTTTTTGATTCAGAAAGATCAATTGGGATTCTCTGCTTTTCCTTCATCATTTCCATCTTCCTTTATCACTGATAAGAAATGCAATAAAACAATATCAAAGAAGATTGTTTCTTTGGTGTCACCTCAAAAGAACAAACCCAACCCTTGTGCAGTTGGCTCAGTTGGGTTCAACTCTTCTTCACTCTCTTCTCTTTTTTGAGCTTAAGCCTCAAATTTTAGTGCTAATGATGGATTTTGTCTTGTTGCTGTTTTTACTGTAGAGTAAAACTCCAATGACTGCAACAGAGAAGATACTGGCCAGAGCCTGTGAGAAGAGTGAGGTTAAGGCAGGGGAGAATGCATGGATTAATGTAGATGTTTTGATGATCAATGATATTACTTGTCCTGGTGTGTGTGGAATCTTCAAGAGAGAGTTTGGTAACACTGCAAAGGTATGTTATACTCTAATCTTCAACTAGTAAACATCATCTCCAATATTGTATTCATGTAGAGAAAATGACTAAAAAAAGAGGTGTTAAACTAAAAATCTCCATAATATTAACACAATACGAGAGCTCGACTGTTCATTTGAGATCAGGCAGGCTCAATTGGTTTGTCTCGACACAATAATTGCGTGTCATGTCAATATTGTACATCAACATTTATCGACCTCTAAACAACTATTTAATCTGAAGTGTCACTGGATGAAATTTGACACCTTTATTTTTCTAATTGGATAAAGAATTTTCTTATCTAAGAATAAATTGATATATTTTGATATTTATATCGAAAGAGCTTATCTTATTTGTGTATGAAGTTATTAAAGTTTGTGGGTGTTTTGAGAATGAAGGTTTGGGACCGTGAAAAGATTGTAGTTATTCCGGATCATTACATATTCACAAATGATGAACGTGCACACCGTAATGTGGATACTGCAAGAGAGTTTTGTATGGAGCAAGATATTAAGTACTTCTATGACATTCAAGATCGTAGCAACTTTAGGGTACGTATGGCTTTTGTTAAGTCTTTACTCTACACAACCATTTATGTCTATTTTGTTTTTCTTTTCTTGTTTGTTATTTTGAATGCTTTCAAAACTTGATCCAACAGGCCCGTTCAGCCATTTATTTATCTCGTATTCAAAGCTCATTTCACTAACTTATTTAATAGGTGATTGATGATTCAGCCTTTATGTTTGATATATTTTTTTTGTCTTTTGTATTAGATTTTAGTTTTCATTATAAAAAAATATATAACTTTCTCTCTTCTCCTTTTTCTACTACCGCACAAATTTTAAATTTTTTTTTATCAAAAATTGTCATTTTATATTTTTGAATAGTATTAACCGTCATATTTAAATGGTATAATTTTAAAACAATTTTGTATATTGATGTAGTGAAATCGATACTGTGTATCTGAACTGTTTTATCTTTAAAATATCGTAGTTAATCGTCTGTCTTGTACTATTTTAGATAATATTAAAAACATTTTAAAGAAAACAACTTAATAATATATTTAAATTTTTGGTGATCGAAAATTATCTTTTAAATTTCTTATATTATGCAAAAACTAACTATATATTTAAACAAAAAAAAGATAAATGCATTAAAGTATATAATTTAGGGTATATTTATTATAAATTATATATAAAAGAAAATTATTTTGCCACTCAATAATTTATAAATTATTTATTAGAGATTTAAAAAAATAAAAATTGTTTTGTATTTGTCGTGTGGTATGACAATTCCTTTAAAAAAAATCAATTATAAAAAATAATTTTTACAAGAAACTATTCAAAACAATTTTTCATTCTAAACATTTTTTAATTATTGTTGAACTCGGATTATTTTCTAAAGTCGTAATAAAATTTTTTAAAAATTAATTTATTTAATTTTTATACATTATTATATGAAAAAATTTACATTGTCAATTAATCACAACTATAAAATTATCAATGATATTTTTTTTTTCATGATTACTCACAAAATCACCTACATAATTAATTATATTTAACAATTATAAGTATACAACAAAAAATTATCGGTTTCAACGAAAATTAAACTCTTTAAGCAAAGTCCTTATTTTGAAAAAAAGAAAGTGTAACGAATAGGCTGTTAACCATCGATGAATGGTTCAGTAAGATTATAAAGTTTTTAAAATTGCAAAGAAATCCCTTTATTTTAGACTATTCATTCAAACATCACTCTCACTTCCTCTCTCGCCTTCCGCTGCGGTTGTTTGTCCAGCGATTCCTGCTGGAATTAGAATGTGTGTTTGCGATAGTTCTTCGCTTTCGAGTGTGACTGCCATGGAATTACTACATCTCAGTTGTTGCCAACATACGGCGGCGTGCAAAAATTCATTCGCAACATGGAAGTGACTGCTTAGTTGAAAGGTTAATTCATAATTAGGCCACTTATTCTTTTTTCAACTACTACTTTTTAATTTTCATAGCTTTTTCAATCGTTCGTAACTGTTCTCATTTCTAGTTAGTTAGTACCAATTGTGATGGATAATTTTACTTTTTACAACATGATCATTCATTTAATTAGTGTTTTATTAGAAAATAAAACATAAGTAGTTATTTTCATGTCATTGATGTAATTTTAATATATTTGAATGTCAATAAATAAGATTCAATTGTTTAAGAGATCTTATAGACTGCAAAATAATTTATACCGTGCAGGCTAATCCTGATTATAAAGGTGTTTGTCACGTTGCTCTTGCACAAGAGGGTCATTGCAGACCTGGAGAGGTGAATCCTGTTACAATTTAACAACACTATTGACATGATTAAATTGTAGTAAACATGTTTCAAAAGTTGTTTAAATTGCTGAATTTTTGTCATGTTTCAAAAATTAATTACAAATTAGCTATGGATTGATTAACTATAGATTAACAACAAAATATTTCTAGTTAATTAATCATGCAGCATATGAAGTATTGGGTATGGTCCATTTAAGAATCCACCTTGCTAATCACTTGAAATATGATAACAGGTTTTGCTTGGTACAGATTCGCACACGACATCAGCTGGAGCGTTTGGTCAATTTGCTACTGGAGTTGGCAACACTGATGCAGCTTTTATATTGGGGACAGGGAAGATCTTACTCAAGGCAAGTCAGCTCAAGTCAACAAATATTCATCATTTAATAATTTGAGAAAAACATTTGACTATTTGAGAACATTGTCTTAAAAAAGTTGTTTTCATTTTTCATTCCAGCAATAGCAAATGCCTGAAAATTTTGTTTTTATAAAAATGAATTGGCTATTTTATTGGTGTACTCTGGCATTGATCATTCCATCACTGTCTCCATTGCTTCCATGAGTGAATTGACTTAGTTTACAAAGATATTTTATTTTGTCACAACCATATGCTGATTTTCTATAATGTCACTGATAATATTTCAATTAACATCGAATTACAAAGATTGGAAAGATTCTTATAATAATATTTTGTTTCTTAAGTTTTCCAAGTTACATGTCCAACCAATTGCATAAAGGATAACACAATTTTGATTACTTGGATGTTTAGAGCTTGTTGATAGAGTTTAAAACCTTTCAGCACTGATAATATCCTGAATGCATTTAAACTGCAGGTGCCTCCAACACTGAGATTTGTACTTGATGGTGAAATGCCAAACTATTTGCTTGCAAAGGATCTTATTTTGAATGTAGGTGATGGGTTCTTCTCTCATGTTTTTCCATTTGAATCAAATGTGGTTAATCAAAATTATGTGAAGCAAGTATATTATACACTACTATAACTATTATTTTCCCTGGGTGGTGTTACCATGTGAAAACATTAACCACCAACATTCAGATCATTGGAGAAATATCTATGTCTGGTGCAACATACAAAACGATGGAGTTTGTTGGGACCACAATTGAAAGTTTAACTGTATGTACATAGGTTTCTCTTTTCCACTGTCTACACTAATGTTATTTGCCCAAGTATAGGATTTCTGAAGTGTTTCATTGTAGATGGAAGAAAGAATGACACTGTGCAACATGGTTGTAGAAGCTGGAGGAAAAAATGGTATTGTTGCTGCTGACAGGACCACATATAAGTACCTTGAGGTTGTTGGAATTAATCACTCTGCCCTTTATTTTCTCAATTAAGTCTTGAACGAAAAGGCTATGCAGTATGGTTTGTAACAGTTACCTATGTGTATTTTCAATTATGAAATGAAAGTATTAGTAAAGATGTGCAAAACATATTGCATAGCCTTTTCCTTCGAGGCATAATCAGTGCCCTTTATTTACTCACACATATATGCAAGAGACATAACTTTTAATATAATAAAAGAGTGAGGTGAGATGCGCTAGTTCTGTAATACTTTAGATAAGATCCTGCGCATGTTTATACATGCAAACTAACATTTTTAGCCAATCATATTCATATTTTATTTATAGTGATTTTTTATCTTAATTATTTTCCCTATAACTTGTTGCCATGGATTAAATGTTTGATGGTTGATTTGCACAGGATAAGACATCTACACCCTATGAACCAATTTTCAGTGATGAGAAAGCTAGGCAAGTTTTGTTTCATCTTAAATTCTCATACATATGCAATTATTATTATTTGTTTGATCCATCTTTCTGAAGGTGTAAATTCTCTTCTGGTTGTTATTAGCTCAACCTGTTGCTTGAATATAGTGTTATTGGAATTCAAATGTGAACAGTTAGTCCTATGCTAGATAGGTTTGAGAGGATATATAAAACAGCCCTATACATAGTACCTTAAAGTTTTGAGTGGAAATGTGATGGTCTATTCTTTTGGTGGTCTTGACCATTAGTCAACTGTTTCTTCCAATACTCTACTTGCCAAAAATTACCATATTAGATGGACTAGAGATGATATTTCGCACCGAGTTTGGTCTTAGGATGTAACTTACGAATATCTGTTTTTTTGGAATGTAACTTTTAATATATCAACATTTCTGATTGACCGAGTAATAAACGTTTTATAGTGGCCTTAAAAAGATGAGTTCATTTCCTGCAAATATTAGGGATCATTTACTTTGTGAAAAGATTTCTTGTTTTCTCTTATGTGACTTTTCAATTGTTTTTCATTTTCTTTCTTGTTGATGTGCTAGATTTCAAGCGGAGTACAGGTTTGACGTATCAGAATTGGAGCCGCTGGTGGCAAAGGTAACTTTACTTTCGCTTCCTCATAAAAATGTTATGAATTTTGTACTAAAAATTATTTTTCGTTTGATACCTGATGTAATATAATATATTGAAACTAAACAGCCACATTCCCCTGATAACCGTGCTTTGGCAAGAGAATGCAACAATGTTAAAATTGACAGAGTATACATTGGATCATGCACTGGTGGAAAGACTGAAGATTTTATGGCTGCGGCAAAAGTTTTCTTAGCTGGTGTATGTCTGCTATAATTTTCTTTCTCTTTCATTTTCTTTTTCACATGGAAACTGCATATATTTTACAGTAGAAATTGTTTCACACCTGCAGGTATATAACTGTGTTAAAATATGCTAAACAAATTTTGCTGGTATTTTAAAACTTCTTTACCATCTTTTAACAAAATGAATTTGGTTTCCACCGCAGGGAAAAACTGTCAAGGTTCCTACTTTTCTTGTTCCTGCTACCCAAAAGGTGTGTGGAGGTGTACTACTTATATTTGAGAAAATGGATTACTTTTCCAGTTTAAGAAATGTTTATCACCAGAATTGTGGATTGAACAGGCCACTCATTACAACTTTTTCAGGTTTGGATGGACTTATACACGCTTGAGGTACCTGGCTCGGGTGGCAAAACATGTTCACAGATATTTGAAGAAGCTGGTTGTGATCCACCCGCGAGTCCTAGCTGTGCTGCGTGTATGGGTGGCCCAAAAGACACTTACGGACGCTTAAATGAGCCCAAGGTAAACCCAGACTTTCTCAGTAATAGAATGTCAAAGGAAAACCTTATTTTCTAGCTATACAATTCCTTTGTTAGGGCTTCTGTTTTAATCAAGTTTCTATATTTTCTGAGAACGTACGTGGAAAAATAATAAAACTTTTGACTATATCATTTTGGGAATGGCTCCTTACCAAATACTTGGAATAGTGAAATGGTCCTTCAGATTTCAGACTCGAGTATGATTTTAAATTGTGATTGCAGTAACTTTATATTGATGTAGAATGCGAACAAATGCGGCCTCAATTGCAGTTTCATTGTTGTTGCAAAAGACTTCTAAATCCGTTATATTGTGCGGACCACAATTGCAAACCAAGCTTGAGTCTTCATCAATATTGAACCTAAAAATCATTTTATTAGCTAATTGTTCAAGTAAACCCCTTCTGAAATCTGAAGAATCATTACTTATTGGTGGTGGTAATGCTTATATGATAGCAGCCTGGTTATATTAACTGGTTTACTTTTTCTTTGCTATCCTTTTCGCTCTTAACTATATGATATATTATATCAACTTCTTGTCTCAATTTCTCATAATCAAAAAGGGAAGGGACAGCCATATAAAAACTACTTCCTGATTATATATGTAGATAAATGCAACACACTAACATTCATCTTTTTTATGTCACAAGTTTGTATTTTAGTTTTCTTTTTAATGTAACTGACTAAAGATTTCTTAAAGCAGGTCTGTGTCTCAACAACAAATCGAAATTTCCCTGGTAGGATGGGTCACATTGAAGGCCATGTATATCTTGCTTCCCCATATACTGCAGCAGCATCTGCATTAACGGGTTTTGTAACTGATCCGAGGAAGTTCTTGTAGTAAGATAGTATGTGTAAAAATAAGTTTCTAGTTTCTTTTAATAATAAGAATCCAAATTTATATGTTAAAATAATCTGTACTTTAAGTCAATTGTTTTATACACAATTAGATTTCGTAAGCATAGAGCATATTAGTGTTACACAACTTGGCAGCAATCCAAATAATTGTTAAGTTACAACTTTTGTTCATGTGAAGATATATATGCAATGACACAAATGTTAATCTTAGCCCTTTCTCATGGTCCACTATGCGAGCAAAGCTACCTCAGCAGGTGTTGTTGTCACAGAATGCTGGTATTGTCGTCGGCAGTAGAAGAAGTGCGGGTGCGACTATTCTTCTTAACTTTGGCCTTAGAGTCACTACCACACACAATGGAACACTCAACACCGCAGATATTACTAAAGCAAGAAAACAACCCATTCCCTCCTCCCCCGTCTGTGTGCCTCCGCGAGTGGCGGCTGGTCTTGGTGCTATTCGTTGGGAGGCTTGACAGCTCACCGTGGTCAATCACCGGGGGCAACTCCGTCCGCCACCTATTCAATTTCGACCCCAACCCTTCCACGCTTTCATCTAAGCTCCACCTTGTCATTGTTGAATTATCCTCCTCGTCGATCATTGGCTTCCTTGCCATTGCCGCCGCAACCTCTGACGGAGATGGTCCCAGCTCCGATTCTGTCATCATAACCGGCCTCATGTTTGCCAAGTTGGACCTCATCGGAGTCGCGTATTCAAACGCACCGTTAATCTTCCCAAATGGATGCATCGGTGTGCCCCTTTGAGAACCACTGAATCCCATTGCAGGGTTGAACTTCGAAACCGCCGGTGAGTTTCGAAATTGCGGCATCGGAGAATTCTTGAACTGCGGCATTGGAGAATTCCTAACTGGTGCCATAGGTGAGTTCTTAAACTCCGGCATAGGCGAATTCCTAAACTGTGGCATAGGAGAGTTCTTAAACTCTGGCATTGGCGAGTTTCTATATTGCGGCTTAGGAGTGTTCTTATATTCCGGCATAGTCGGAGATCTCATATACTGCGGTTTTGGAGTATTCTTATACTCTGGCATCGGAGAATTCTTATACTCCGGCATTGGAGAATTCTTAAATTGTGGCTTAGGAGAGTTCTTATACTCCGGCATTGGAGAATTCTTAAATTGCGGCTTAGGAGAGTTCTTATACTCCGGCATTGGAGAATTCTTAAATTGAGGCTTAGGAGAGCTCTTATACTCCGGCAAGGGAGAATTCTTATAATGTGGCTTGGGAGAGTTCCTATATTCCGGCATTGTCGGAGATTTCATAAACTTTGGCTTTGGAGTGTTCTTATACTCTGCCGGCCGAGGTGCCTGAGAGGGTGGAAAATGACGTTTTGGCGTAGCATTAACTTGATAAGCATTGTTATGTTTCTCACTGACATCAGTATCCGTTGTAGCATCGTCAGAAACAGTATTGACAGACGAAACTTCCTTCTGACTATCATCAGTATCATTCTTATTATCATGTTCATGATCATTATCATGATCGTGATGTATCTCGTTTTCATTATTATTATTATTATTATTGCCGTGTTGTTCTTCGTAGTTAAACGGTGGCGGTGGCGGTTTCACGTTTACATCAGAAGGAGAAGAACCTTCTTTTCCATTTTTAACCTTCCACGGAACTATCGCATCGCTGAGAACAGAACTCGTAAATCTACCAGAATCACCGCTGATTATAGAACTAGTCTGAGACGACGACGACGACGTTTTCTTCTTCTTTTTCTTCCTATTTTTATTCACCCTGTTATCGTTAACTTCAGAACCAGAAATCGCAGAAGAAGCTCTCTCCATATTAATCATAGCGCGTTGGTGTCTCATAACAGCCTCGGAAGCAATAACAGAACTCGAATCACTTTTCGTTCGTCGGAGCTCAGGTTTACCACCACCGGCGGAAAAAACATGAGGACTGAGATGATTATGGCTATTATACGCATCTTTCTCTCCCATTAAATGACGGTAACCAACGGCGGAGGCATTATGCGTATAAAGTGGCATACTCCGCATGGAACTATCAAGAACCGTTACTCCGATGTTGAGAATCCCCTGAGGTCTACCGGAAGGACGACGAACTTGAAGAGCGACAAATCGCATACCGAGGGGAGCATTGTCTTTGTGAAAAGGTCTAGAGGGAGGAGTAATGAGGTTTCCGACGAGGACGCGAACGGTGCCGACGTGGATATCTTTAAACCAATGTAAAGCGTAGATCTCAATCATGATAGCGGAAGTGTCATTGTATAGAAACTCATCGTCGACGCGGAAAACGAATTTGTCATTCCAGGTTGGATTGGTGTGGCCTTGTGTGTCCACACGTGTGGAAAGTTTTCTATCAGGATGAACCCAAGCCACCGCGTAGGTTCTCATGTTTCTTCCTACGGAAGCCAAATCCTGTGCTGATATAACATTCAGTTCCAATAATTGGAACGGTGCCAATACTTGAGACATTTTTTTTTTTTTTATTATTGAGAATAAGAATTGTTATTTGAGTTTGTATGATCTAACGTATTTTTTGTAAAGCTTATCAGAAGTTTTGGAACGTTTGAGGGTTTTGAACCAAGAGAAAGAGAAAATAGAAGATAAATGGAGGGTACGATTCAAGACGGTGGAAGGGGTGCCGCTCGTGGTCGTCCGGGGGGAGGACGACGAGGGTGGGCGTGACATGAAAGAGTGGGGAGGGGGGGTGTTTTTATTTTTTGGGTCTAATGAAGACAGAGAAGAAAATTGCATGGAAAATAATAAGGTCTTTGCTGTCATTTCGTCCTTCCCTCGTCACTGACACCCAATCATTTCTTACTTTATTTCTCGTGCGTTTGTTTTTCCCGTTCTTTTCGTTCCCCTTGCCATTTTTATTTATTTTTTCCACTTCTTGTTTTTTCCTATTTTCTCTCTCTGTTGGGATATACATGGAAGAATGGATTTTGCCAAACGCTGTCTTGTGGCTCAACAATATTATTAACAAACTAAACAATATCTCTGTTGTGATCATAAGTTATGACAGATTGTATTACATATCGTACCTTCCGATTGTGGAACAGTTATTACTTATTAGATTAGATTCTATCACTAAATGTAAATTACTGCCACGTTTTCATTAATAAAGGTGATTCATCCTTTTGCAAATAAAAAATTTTATTTGGCTAAAAGGCTATTAATTAGAGTTCTAGGATTTAGCTAATTTCGTTAATTCCCACAGGCTGGGGCTAAGTTAAGACTTAAGATAGTAAGTTAAAAGAAGTCAACAAATTGAAGTTGTTGTTGAGAAAGAGAGATGGAAGAGTTTAGATACAATTTTTCCTAATATTATGTTTATGTGCCTATATGGATTGGAGATAATGTTGTCACAATATTATTAAGTCAACCAATGGATTTCACATGTTTTAGTAGATATTCCCAATGTAGACTACTTTCCTGTGATGGGAGACTTTCATCCTACGCTTCTTTTTAACATAATCACGTTCTTCTTGCCTTCCATAACTGGAACCTGAAACCTAAAATCAGCTTTAGGTGTGCAACGTTTTAGGATAGTAGTCAAATTATAAATATGCTATTTACTTATAAATATTTCACTTGTAGATAATTTTAATCATGGTTGAGTTAAAAATACAGAAAAATAATTAAAGAAGAAAAATAAATTTAATATAATTATTAGATGAATTGTTGTTACAACTAGATTATGATGCACTTTTATAAAGTGCAATTAATGTAATTAACCTAATAATTTACACATAATTATAAGTAATTTTAACTACCTCTAATAAACTATTCGAGTGTACATAAACTTTGTTACTTTTATTTTTACAAATGTGGATTTTTATTCCAACTTAATTTAGAGGAGGGAAAGTTTCTTATAATTTAAATAATAATATAATTTTGTTAAAAAAATTCAATAATTATTTTATATTTTGACTAATAAAATTCTTTATTAGATTAGATAATTTATGTCTCGTAACTACAATTCAGTTGACACATATAACATAATAATTTACAAAAGTTTGAGTTCAAATTTAAAATAATCTTTTTCTTTGTATTTAAAGTGTGTGAATCTAACCATTAAACTATTTAAAAAATAATAAAAGA
>JBBPBT010000656.1:1124985-1156391 GCA_037974875.1 Cicer bijugum | reverse complement strand
CGAAGACTAATAAAATAAATAAATGCTATAACACCTATAGTTTATTCCAATAACATTATGTTAAATGCTCTTCGAAAATGGTGAAAACCACTTGGAAATAGTACTATGTCAATTTTTATTGAACATTGAAAGTTTAATAGTAAAATAATAGTTAATACTAATACATTTTTAAAATTGACTTTTTCTTATATAAAAAGTCTCCAAACATTTTTTTATACATAGAATGGGAAGGAATATCATTTATTAAGATTTTTTTTTTATTTGCTTTTGAACTCTTAAAAATATCACACATAATTGTTCATAACTGAACACATGTCTAATATTATTGTTTGATAGTCATGATATATGAGGGAGTTAAAGAAAAATATCTTGTGGTTGAAATAGAATATTTTATTTTATTTTTTGACTCGTTGAGAAAAAGAGATAGACATCTAAAGAATATAGAATACATTTTGAATGTTGTTTTTCAGTCATGATCTTTGCTTCAATTTTTTACAATTACTCCATACCCTTTCCTGATTTCCTCTCAACTGTCTGAAAAGCATAGTAGTGGACTTGTTCCAATTTTTATAAAAAGAAGGTACTTACCACTTAGTAGATAGTTTAAAGTTGTGCATTGATATTTGATCGTACAAAACAATTTTATATGTTCATATATCATAATTATTCAAAGCATTTTATTTAAAATCAATTGGAAAATAAAGTGGCAGATAATAAAAAAAAAATTAAAAATTAGTTATAAATGTTGTCGTTCTAGATGAAGAAGGAAGTACACTATTTGTTAAGTGTTTAATAAAACTAACACTATAGTTTATAAATAAATTAAGAACAAGTTTGTAAGATTTCACAACAGTACTATGTTCATAGATATGGTCAGAATGTTCGTATAAACCCAACACCCGCGAAGGCGCCAACATTGTTCGGTAATTGAACAGGTAATAAGGAGGTGCCACATATCTATTATATATTCTGAGAAGTTACTATTGGTTTTGTGCATCTTCAAAAACAATCCCAACTCGAACGGATACTAGCGCCGTAAAAGAATCCTCGTACCACACTCACACCCTATACGTGACAAAATCACTTTCCTTGCTTTTCATGAGGTAGTGTCGTCTCGCGTTTCATTTTCAAGAACAACTAAAACATGGACGTTCGCGACATGGCATACCGTTACTTAACCCAACTAACCCATACTTCAACCACCCAAACCCTCGCACGTGCCATCCACGCACACATCATCATTTCCGGTTTCACACCAAACACTTTCATCCTAAACCGTCTCATCAACATGTACTGCAAATCCTCCAACATCACTTACGCACGTAAACTGTTCGACAAAATTCCCAAACCAGACATTGTCGCAAGAACCACCCTTCTCTCTGCATATTCCTCCTCTGGTAACATCAAACTCGCCCAAGAACTATTCAACACCACACCACTCACCATCCGCGACTCCATCAGTTACAATGCCATGATCACCGCTTACTCTCACGGTAACGATGGCCACGCTGCTCTTCAACTCTTCCTCCAAATGAAAAGACTGAGCTTTTTACCTGATCCTTTTACATTCTCCAGTGTGTTTTCCGCTCTTTCCTCTATAGCTGATGAGGAATGGCATTGTCAAATGCTACATTGTGAGGTTCTCAAATCGGGAGCATTGTTGATACCTTCTGTTTTGAATGCACTTTTGAGTTGCTACGTTTGTTGCGCTTCTTCACCTTTGGTGGACACTTCGAAGTTGATGGCTTCAGCTAGGAAGGTTTTTGACGAGATGCCTAAAAATCAGGTATATGAACCCTCATGGACTACCATGATTGCTGGTTATGTGAGGAATGATGATCTTCATGCAGCGCGCGAGCTTCTTGATGGAATGACTTACCCGATGGATGTTGCTTGGAATGCCATGATTTCTGGTTATGTTCGCCGTGGTTTGTATGAAGAGGCATTTGGCTTGTTTAGGAGAATGCATTCCATGGGAATACAGGAGGATGAGTACACTTACACTAGTTTGATTAGTGCTTGTGCTTCTTGTAATGTGAGGATGGGGATGTTTAACTGTGGAAGGCAGGTGCATGGTTATGTTCTCAGGACAGTGGTCAAGCCATCGGAGCATTTTATTATGTCTGTTGACAATGCTTTGATTACCTTTTATTCTAAGTATGATAGAATGGTAGAGGCGAGGAGAGTCTTTGACAAAATGCCTGTAAGAGATATTGTTTCCTGGAATGCTGTTTTGTCCGGGTATGTCAACGCCAGGCGCATTGAGGAAGCTAATTCTATTTTCAGGGAGATGCCGGAGAGGAGCGTGCTAACTTGGACTGTGATGATATCTGGTTTGGCGCAGAATGGTTTTGGAGAAGAAGGTTTGAAGCTGTTTAACCAGATGAAGTCGGAGGGACTAGAACCCTGTGATTATGCTTATGCTGGGGCAATTATATCTTGTGCTGTTCTTGGATCGTTGGACAATGGACAACAAATTCATTCTCAGGTGATTCGATTGGGTCATGACTCGGGACTCTCTGCTGGCAATGCACTGATTACCATGTACGCGAGGTGTGGTGTTGTCGAATCTGCTGAATCTGTGTTTCTCACAATGCCTTACGTGGACCCAGTATCTTGGAATGCCATGATTGCAGCTCTTGCACAACACGGACATGGTGTCCAAGCCATTGAGCTTTTTGAACAGATGTTGAAGGAAGATATATTGCCTGATAGGATAACTTTTCTCACAATTCTTACTGCTTGCAACCATGCTGGCTTGGTCAAAGAGGGACGCCATTATTTTGATACAATGTGTACTCGTTACGGTATTACCCCAGGAGAGGATCATTATACCCGTTTGATTGATTTGTTATGCCGTGCGGGTATGTTCTCAGAAGCAAAGAGTGTAATCAAATCAATGCCTTTCGAGGCCGGTGCGCCAATTTGGGAAGCTCTTCTTGCTGGTTGTCGGATTCACGGTAACATTGAATTGGGTATTCAAGCTGCTGACCGACTCCTTGAGCTTATTCCAAAACAAGATGGAACCTACGTAATCCTTTCCAATATGTATGCTGCTTTAGGTCAATGGGATGAAGTGGCCAGGGTGAGGTTATTGATGAGGGAACGAGGAGTGAAAAAAGAACCTGGTTGTAGTTGGGTTGAGGTTGAAAATATGGTTCATGTCTTTTTGGTTGATGATGCTAGGCACCCTGAGGTGCAAGCTGTGTACACATATCTGGAGCAACTGGTACATGAAATGAGGAAATTAGGGTATGTCCCTGATACAAAGTTTGTATTACATGATATGGAATCTGAGCATAAAGAAAATGCCTTGTCTACCCATAGCGAAAAGCTTGCTGTTGTTTATGGAATTATGAAGCTTCCTTTAGGAGCTACAATTCGGGTTTTCAAAAATTTAAGAATATGTGGAGACTGCCATAATGCATTCAAGTTTATTTCCAAAGTAGTGGCGCGAGAGATAGTTGTGAGAGATAGGAAGAGGTTTCATCATTTTAGAAATGGCGAATGTTCATGTGGCAATTACTGGTAGGTAGAGGTTCTGTTTATTGATTATCATCAAGGGTTAATTTCAATAGGGGTCAAAGAATTTAGAATATATGGAATGGAGCCTGGAGCTTTGGTAATCAGACATTCAAAATTGAGACAAATAATGGCCCCAAAACGATTTCCAAAAGGTTGATCTATGCCAATGGTAATATGAATATTTTTTACCCCTTACTTCTTTTTGTCTCTATGATTATATTTATTTTTTCTTTTGCTAAACTGAATGACACATCTTTTTTTTCACTTTTGTTTGCAGGACATGCCAAATCTATTGAAAGGATGTCAATGATCCTCTGTTTTTGTGGTTGACAGGTCGGAAATCTTTCTTCTGGCCTTCTCCTATTGCACCCCTTTTGCATGTGAATGCTAAAGTTGATTATTTCTATTTCAAGTCACTGGGAATGTTGACAGTGAGAGAAATCAATTAATTGTTTGTATTGCAGCTCTATAGCAAATGCCATGTCATATGTGCTATCATTGTTACTTCAGTTTCCTTTATTTTTCTGTTACAGGTTTTGGTTCATATGTTTGTATGCATCGTCAGGTACAGCGATTCAACACAGTATCATCTGGTTGGTAGCTGTAGTTTTGTTGCATGCCATCTTGGCTGTCATGACTTTGGCTAGCTGGAAAGAGCAGTGAGGCAGTGCCAATGCTGAAGCTACTTTGTTATGAAAAAGGGACAGAATTTTGTGACCTGTCATTGGCTTTCTGTTCAGTGCTCATCAATGTGAAAGTGTCTGGGAAGCTTTAGCTAGACTCTCTGTAAGCATGGCTTTCTGCAGAGGGAAAGTGATATTAATAATCCTACAATATTTACTGAAGTTTATGTAAATTGAAACTTCAATTCACAAAAATCTAAAGGTGGATTTGTTGTTGCCTGATAATTTTTTAAAGAAGCTCACTTTAGAGGAACTTTTTGAAACCAACATGTGGACTATCCAATATGTTGTCAATCCTAATCGAACTATCTGAGGGTGCACAAACAAGAAAAGAAGCATTCTTATGGAGGACTACTTATATTGTTATTGTGTTTCCAAAGTTGGAGGCTTTGAATCAAAAACAGCAGTGAGAAGATCCTGATTGCACACATATGCTTCTTTTCAAAAGTGCTAGCCATGGGTGCCAAAGTAATGGCCTTCAGTGTCTCCTTCTGAACGAGTTACTGGGTTCTGCTGTTTTTTGGGGCTACCCCAAGGACCTGATATAAATTTAATAAATTAGTATCATATTTATCTTATCATACATGAAGTGAAAAATCATAGATATATCATATATCTATCTCTATAACACGTAAAATTGAGACTTGGATTTTTTACTGTGTCTTATCAGCAGTGTTAATACAAAAATCTGTAATTATAGCAATTTTGTGCTTACCTTTGTCTCATGTTCAATGAGTACCTCTTCATTAACTTTTTTATATTCGTAGTCAATGATCAAATAGAAAGAAAAATAAATAATCCACATAATCTTTAATTGGGATATCCATAATCGGCTTAAAGCATGTTTTTTTCAAATTGACATCAATGAAAAAAATTTACTGAAGAATATGAGATAGTGCTCTTTTTTATCATTATATATTTAGGCCATGGATGCATCCTACTCACTTGATAATGATAGTAAATTAAAACTATGTAACCTTTTAAATTAAGAAGAAAAATCACAGTTGCATACAGGATTATCCATTCTGTTTTTTGTTTGTTGTACTTTATTATGCTTCTTACAAGGTAGGTAGTATTGAGAAAATCTACTGCATACAAATAAAGCATCTTTAGCTCAAACCAAGACTTTGTTAAAAATGCCTCTTCGCTTCTTTGTATCACTGACCACTTCGGACTGGAAGAGGTCAGATGCTGACAGTAATTTTCTAATAAAAAGTTGGACCACTCCAATTAAACTTAAGAATAAATTTCATTTTGATTTTTGAAATAGTAAAGACTATTATTTGATTTAACTCAATTCTTATAAAACTGGTTTATAAACTAAGACTATTCACTGTTTGTGGACAAACTTTCAAACTTAATAATAGGCTGTCCAACTCTGATTAAGCTAAAAAAATAATCAGTTTGATTTTTGAAATTATAAAGCCTTAAATTTGCAAAAGACTAGCAATTTGTCTCTCACTCTCTCTCTCTTTGGTTTGTGCTAGCAATTTGTCTTCATGCTTTTGGTTTTATATGCATGTAGATATTTTTTTTATAAGCATATAGATAATTGAGTAAGTGAAAGAGTGAGATAATAAGTCTTAATAATTGAAAAATATTAACTTGTACCCATTTTATATGTCTCCATTTCTAAATTGAGACACATGAAATGGATATATGTAAAATTTCTACATACAAAATAGGTACATGTAGAATATAATATACTATACGAAGGAATTTCACTTGATATAATCCAATTAAATGTAAAACTGAGACATGTGAATTGGATATATATAAAATTTTGCGATGGATAGAATTTGATTTATCTATTTTACAATATTAGAAAGTCATGGTAAAGTAATAGTTTGATCTAAAATATAACATAATAAATTAAAAATTAACTTTACATAATACTATTAATAATAAGTGTTATTGAAAAAATTAAAACCCATAAATGATATATTAATGCAATATTTTATATTAATAAAATAAAATGAAATCCAATCAAAGCGATTTTCACTAAAAATATTTAAAAGCGTTTAATAAATTCAATTTTGTGTTGTTTTCAATTTCTTTTATCAATTTGTAATTTTAATTTGAATCAGTCTCGATACTATCATCCCTATATATATTTGACAAATAGTCTTTTATATATTATAGTGATATATAGCCCAACAACATTAATATTCCACCCACAATTTACTAAAAGCAACTCTAATGTAGATGCTTAACTAATTTCTTAATAGCAAGTAACGATTATCTATTATTTCCACCATTGAAGCTAATTTATGTGGTGCAGTAAGGTTGGTTAAGTTTAATGACAAGGAAAAGTAGGTTAGCATTAGTTATTACTTACTCAATATAAACCAAAATAAGAAAGAGTTGGAAAGAAGTATATAAGACTATAGTCGCTAAAAAATTTCGTAGTTGGAATACAAATTGATGATTTATATAAATGTGATATGACATACTAACTAGGGTCACTTGCTGATGAGATAAGAACCCAAAGTATACTTAAAAGTGTCCCTCTATGAAGTAGGGATCTATCGATAGCTCCATTACAAATATTTTTTTATATATAAGAAACCACATATTTTAAAATGGTGGTGATACATACTTGAATCTTTATGAACACATCCAACACATTAATAATGTAACTCTATTTCTTTCGGAGGTGAAGATTCTACCTTTGTAATTGTCGGTAAATGTATAAGCCTCATTTGGAAAACATTTTTATATTTAAATATAAATAACTTTTATAGTACTAAATCCATGACTTTTTTTTTTTAAATAATACCCTTAATTCATTGACCAACTAGTGATGTCATTGGTTTAACTAAATTATTAATCAAAATGCAATTTTGGAACATTAAAACATAAAAAAAATAATAATAATAATAAAAATTAAAAATAAAACAAAACAAATTTAACACATTGTCTAACACTCCCTATGTTCCTTTTAAATTATGACCTTTGTAGAAAATTTGTGTTCCTACTTGGCTATTATTTTCAAATTTCAATTTAATATTAATTATTTTATTAATAATACTCTTGATTTTTTATTGCAAAATAATAAATAGATAATATAAAATAATAAATAATTATTGACATTATAGAAAGAAAAAAAAAAGCAAATGATTTTATAAAAATAATGACATTTATTGATTTATTTAGTAAGTGTAAATAATTTTAAAATGACAACTAAAACGAAACATAATCTTCTTTTTTATGTGAAATCGTCCAAAACAACTTATAAAAAGAGATAAAGGTTGAAATCATATTCATTGAAGATGATTTAAGCTTAGTCTCAAACATGGGCAAAAAATAGTCCACTAGCATTTATGACATTGTTAGGCTTCCTCCTCGATTTGGTCTAAGACAAGAAACAGAAAATATGCCAAACAACAACATTTTCCAAGAGAAAGCGAGAGAAAAACAAAGACTCACATGCTAAACGATTCCATGTCTTTGTTTATAACAGACTTTTCAGGATAATGCCACAAACAAGCCCCCAAAATAATGTGCCCACTTTTCCTTCTCCCCTCGGTAATCTACATATTGAGTCTTAACTTCAACTCCTTTATCTGTCATTGTCCATACTTCAACACACAAACCAAAACAATTCACTGCTTGTTTTGATTGCTAGTTTTTTTTTTTTTTTAAATCACGGTGAATCGCCGTAATTTTAACATAATCTACACTTAAAAACTTCAATATTTATCAAACTTACTCTTAATTCAAACATACACTGAATTGGAGGGTGAAAGGAAATGGAAGAGTGAAGGAACTGCAACATGCAACTTTTGAAAAAGTTAAAGTTAGCAAATTGATTTGTGACTCAATAGTATTGAGATGAAGAAAAAGAGAATCATTCACATGGCTAAAGGGATAGGCACAAAATTTTGATTTTGATACAAAACATTCATTCCTCTGGGTATATCCTTTTCCCTTGTACTAATACAAAAAAAATTCTCACTTTCATGAGCTAATTACACCTTTTTTTTTCACAACAAAATCTTCTTACCTAACTACAAGAATTAATCGTCCCCACATTGAACAGTCCTAGATTCTTTCTCTATCTTCCAAGTCTATTTACCACAAATCTCTTTCATCCAACAAAAGATATATATCAATATCAAGAAACAATCCACCTCAACAAGAATCTTGCCTCCACAGTAAACCATCTTCTAAACTCAATAATCTGTGCAAAGAAAATGACATTGCAAAATGTAGAATAAGCATGAATACAAAGTATAAACTGAGTAATAAAATGAATTTCCATTGCATATAATATAACCAATGTATAACACCAACCTTCACGTTTCTTCACCAAATTCCTAGCAAATAGCAAGCATATAACCAAAAAAGCCACCCCAGCTATACCTCCTAATATTATGGCCACAGTTTTCCCTGTATTTTGACCTGTCATTGCATCATTTAGCCACACATCACTTAATAATCAAACTTTGATACATAGTAAGTACAGTATTTAACAAAGTAGCACCATTTAATTGATGTTTCAAAACAGAAAAAATTATGGAATTGTATTACTACTGCAAAATTGAGCTACTTGTATATCAAATGAACAAACACAAAAAGTGATTTAACACAATAATAAAAATGAAAACTTTCTATTGACCCAGAATTCAAATCATTCTTATCTACTTATTTGTTCAGAAAAATGAAAACTTTGTAACTGACCCAAAACTCAAATCATTCTTATATATTTGTTAAAAAAAATGAAAACTTTCTAATGACCCAAAACTCAAATCATTCGTATCTATTGGTTCAAAAAAATGAAAACTTTTTATTGACCCAGAAATCAAATCAATCTTATCTCGTGATTCTGAGTAATGGGACATTAGTCCTTACCAGAAAAAGATGAAGCATAATCAAAAGAAGATGGTGATCCAGATGAAGAGTGTTTCCCTGGAACTCCATTAGGATAATAGTTAAAACTAATGAAACACTTATGCAAATAAACTTGTCCTGAAATAGAACTTCCACATTCAACTTGAGCTCTTTGAACAGCAGATTTCACACACTCCCCACAATCAGAATCACCAACATCACCTTCACACTGACCCATAACATACAAAGATTGATAACTAGTAGCATAAAAACCATGACCACTAACAACCCCATTTTCCATAACAGAAAAAGCAGTGTCTCTTCTCTCTTCAAACCCTCTTCCAGCAGCATTTGTTGTTCCACAAGTCTTATAAAGAATCTGCATCCCTGAGATTTGAGAAAAACCATTAACCTCGTACAGCATGTAACAACCCAAAAGCTGAACTCTTGCAGCTATGGTTTTGCCACAGAGCTTGTCTGAAAGAACTGGAAGCTTGCTGACACAGTTATAGCAATCTGAATTGGTGAGATCCCCTCTGCATTGGAAGATACCTGTTAAGCTAGTTTGGCCACTTCCTGCAGTTGTTTTGAAGAACTTTGATTTAGTGGACTGTGAAACGAGTGAACCAAAGAGTGCTGAAAGAGCTTGGGAATAGGAACCATTTGGATCTGTGAAAGTGTCCTTCGAACAACCTTTGTAGACCAAAGATGTGTAATCGGAGGAAGATTGAGAGAGGTGAGGTGTTAAGGAGAGGAAGAAGAACAAAAGAAGGAAGAGGGGCTTTTTGGGAAAACCCATTTTTGGTTTTTGTGTGGTGTTGAGAGTGGAAAGGGATCAAATCATAAGGAAAATAGGTTTCAAAGAAGAGACTATTTTTTTTGGGTGTGTGTGAGTGGTGCTATCAGATTGAGATTGAGATTGAGAGACGGAGGACGTAGTAAAAATGGCTCTTAGCTTTTTCTTTTACTGCTTTTTTTTTTTAACTGAATCAATAGGGAACTAACTCTCTTATGCTGTGATTTTAGTGCCTTTGGGATTCACTTTTCTTTTCATGCAAATGTAAGGATATTTTTTTTATTTTTAATAGTAAATTTCATTAAAAATTCATGCACATAGTTTTGAGGTATCAAAATTCAAGATATGCTCACAATTGAAGATACAATCTCCTTTATCATTCTACTTTCTAATATATTTAAATGAGTGGCAGTATTTTATAATTGATTATAGTCTTTGAATTGATTCGGACTTGAGATTATAATTTGTAATTTTAAGTTACAATTTACTGTTAAATTCATTCTTACTTAAATCTAATCTAATCTAATCGCATATATATATCAATTTATATTCAATATACTTCTAACTAAAATTAATATTTATAAAATTCTTACTTAAATCTAATCGCATATATATCAATTTATATTCAATATACTTCTAATTAAAATTAATATTATAAAATTAATTTTAGTCACCGCATAAACAAATAAATATATAACATGACTATGTTTCTATAAACATGTACTATCTCCTAACTTAAATATTTAAATAAAAATAATTACTAATACCGATTAAGAATAATAATTAATTAATTTTTGTAATTAAAAAGTAATTACATAATCTGAATTATATTTTTTTATTTTATTTTTTTATAATAACTTAATTTATCATAACATTAATTAGTAAGTATTTAGAAATAAAAACATTAAATATAATAAAATTACTTTTAAAAAAAAGTTTATATACATTTTCTTTTCACTCACACACAAAGAAGACCATTGCCAAAAGTAGTTTATTCATGTGTTCGGAAAAATTGTCTTTACAATGTAGATCTGAATTTGGGCAAATTCTACAAATTTTTTCTTTTATTTTTGAAAAAGAAAACATATTGGAACGCGGAAATTGTGATGCAAATGTACATCTAAAAAGTCACACATGTATATCTAGTTTTTATCTTTAAGAATGAATTTTCACACATTGCAACATTGAAAATAGCTTAGTGGAGATGACTTGTGAAATTTTTTTTTTGTAATAACATGTTTTTACCAATTAAGATTTTTGGCAACATTAGTGAAATTAGTTGAGAGTCACACTAAATGAGTTAAAAACTTTTTTTTGTCAAGGAACTACTGAAGTTGAGTTTTAACAAAAAGTAGTAGAAATTCTTCAATCTTATATGGTAATAGGACTTACTAGTACTAAACTAGATGGGCATGTGTATAATATACTACTCTTCTCTCTTTGTGTGTGTATAAAGTAGGGGAGCGATATTATAACTACTTTTTATTTATTATTATTTGAAGAGAATGAGAACAAAAGTGGTTGAATTAATTAAGTGTTGAAAGTAGAGATGGTAAAATATTCCACATCTAGAGAGAAGGTATTGGTTTTGGAGTGCATGAATGTAAAGGAATCTAAATTTTGGTAGAAGGGAACAAACAGCATGCACTTTGACTGTAACAGATCGTCCTTTAACAAGGATTTGAATTCAACTAAACGTTGTAGACTTCTTACTTATTTTTAAAATTAAAATTTATGGCACATGGAGTGAATATTTTTTTCAATGAAAACTTATGTTTATCATTAAAAAAATTGGACATTCACTAAAGAATATTGTTGCCTTCAATGACAAATAATCTAATCCTTTCATATCCAACCTAGCTTGTTTGGAATACTTAATGGACTTTAATATAAAGCAAAAAGAATAATAATCATAATTTATAGGCTACAATATAAATAAAATTTAATTAATGTTATCATATTTAATTTAATTAATTATTTTATTTATTTTATTAAATTCTTTCTACAATAGTAATTTTATTTGAGGTATATCGACACTAAATATAAATAATTTTTTTAATAGAATTTAAACTTGAATATAAAAGCCTAATCTCTCTTATATTACTCGGTTTTCTTTTGGCAAATATTAACCATTATTTTTAATATAATAAATAGTTATTTTATTTGTAATTGACTATAGAATAGTACTACTAGTTAATAACACCCTTTATGAGCCTATATACAATGCCAATGATCCTAACAATTTGAGAAAAAACAGATAACGTTTGGAATGTGATGATAATGCTTTGATTCAGCTATTAAATAACTGCAGTGGCTGCACTATTAATGTAATTTTATTTTTTTTGTCATATGCATTATTAATATTTTTTTTAACTAAATTAATCATAGTTCAGTTGGCACATTGCTATTTTTGGGTTGAATCAAATTGAATTTGGACAAAATTGTGCCCTATTGTTTAAATCGTGAGCCAAAGGCAAGTATATAATCCATTATAAAATAAAAAAGGAAGTATTTAATATATTTATAAACTCGAGATACATTGAGGTAGCAATTCAAACTTCTATAAGAAAGTCATAAGAGCATCTTCAATTATTCAATTAAATTTACGTTTGATTTAACGGTGGATGGAAGAACAATTCTAACATTCCCAATAAATATATTACCGTAATTTTTAAAAGCTGAGCATTATACGGCTCCACCGAAAAACAAATATTACCTAAAGCCAATTATTTAGTATTTAATTAATTGAATGTTACTACTTACTCGTACACATAATTTATCTTTAATTTTGAATTTTAGCATCCAATAAGTATCTCAACCTTTCAATCTAACTGTTAAAAACTTTGGTCTTACCAATTAGCTTGACATCCTTATATAATTTATTTAATATGGCAAAAAATTGCAAGGACATTCGATGAGTTAACTAAGCGTTAATTCGAACTTACAATATCTCATTTTTGTTATATTTAATTTGGGCAAGTTTCGCTACAAAACTTTAAAAGAAAATGTAAAATGAATATATATCTGATTGAATGGTTAGAGTGCATACCTAATTAGTTGCAATGCTTGCATAACTACCTCATTACCTTTGAGTTCTACCATCAATTTACCTTCACCTAAATTTTTTTACAACACTTTCACCTGATTCTTCAAACTTCAAAGTCTCACTCCTCATTATTAATTGGGACTTGATAATGTATTTTACATCTGAAATAAATATAAAGTTTAAAATCTTCTTGAGAGGAATGTTTGAAAACTGAAATTTTAAAAACCTTATAAAATTTGGATTTTATATGATGTGAATTGGGGTTCAAAGAGGGGCAAATTTGAGATTTTTTTTTCTATTTTTGAATTTGATATTTTAATTAGTGATTTTAAGTGAAATAATATTTAAATAATTTAACCAATTCAATCTAATAAAAAAAATTAATAAATTAAAAGAATTTATTAATTAAGAGGTTTGAATAAATGAAAAGAAATGAATAATAATATAAAAAAATGGAAGGATTAATATCGTTGAAATATTAAGCTAAAATTAAGATGAACTGATTATTCAATTTCTCTATTGATTGGATTTAGATAGACTGCAGTAAGTTATCATCAACTCCATAGCAATCAAATATATCTAAATTATTCTATCAAAATTAAACAGTTTATATTTTAAATTTATAAAAAGAAATTAAAATCTAAACTTAAAATTAAATTATTCAAATAAGATCAACAATTCAGATATAATGACAATAGTGTGGTAGGATACTCCATTCCACCAAACCCTTAATTCCCACTATTTCGTGTCTTCCTCATTAATGCTTTTGTTTCCTTTTTCACTATATTTCAATCACTTATCATGCTATGCAATGAAAAATAGTATTATGTCAAAATAAAACTCTATAGTGATAACTTTAGACAATATTTAACAGTATCACATTATCACGTAACATTTTAAGATTGTTTGCAACAATTAATAATGTTTGTATAATAAATTTATTTATAGTATAAACTCTGAATATTTAGTTTAATAGTATAACTTTGTCAAAAAAAAAAAATAATGATATAATATAAAACCTTTATAGTACACCCCATCCCACACACCAATTCGAAACAAACAGTTGCAAGTTGCTAGGTTGGCATTTTGGTTTCTTATGGACGTTTATTCCGCGCCGCGCTGTATGACTCGTTAGTTGGTTCCCAATTATGAAAGATCCAACATTGCATATGTTCATATTCCACACTCTATTATATACATGCTGCCAATACAAATTATACTTCTACGGAACTATTATTTTTTAAGAAAATTAAACTGTATTATAAACAAACAAACAAACAAAAAGGGAATTATTATCGTATGCAATATAATGATGTGAATTGTTAAATGGTAGTTTAGTTAGTGCAATAGTCATAATCTATCTATCTATAAAGAAAATTAGCACGTTACTTCATGTATAGTTCACATATTCTAATTTAACAACACACACATTGTAGTTTATGGACCTAAAAATATTTAATAGCGCATGCTCTTCAAACACACATAAAAATTATTACCACATTTTTATTTAATTTTAAACAGTTTAATGGTCAAACTTACCCACACTAACCCAAGAGAAAAAAATAGTGTGAATTCGAAATTGCGCTCAACATCTCAAATCATATCTCTATCTTCTTTTATCAATTGAATTATTGTACTTTCATAAACTTTTTTTAATATCTTGTTTCTATATCAATCTTTTAAAATTAATATTTTCAATTGCTTATAAATATTTTGGAAAGATCGATAATATATTTAACTTTCGGAAATGATGCGGCTTGTATTTTTTGAAAAAGCAATAGTTCAAATCTTACTATTGATGTGAAGACTTATAATTTTTTTTAACAGGTCATGCTAACGAGTGCTTTAAAAATATTGGTTAAAGATTCTGTCAAATAATATTTTGCCTTGAAAATACAAGTCAAATATCTATCAAAATTGGTTAGTTGGAATAAAGTTGTTGGTCAAAGAAAATGAGAGGCTTAGGGATTCACATGACGTGAATTCAAAATATAGCATTGTTGGATAAACTTGTGTGGAGTCTCCTACAAGGAGAGAATAAGCTTTGGGTCCTTTTGTTGTCTGACAAGTAATAAAAGAGGGTGATATTTGCTTACACAAATCAACTTTTGGTTCGGACTCATGGAAAACTATGTTGAAGTCTTTGAACCTTCTCTAAGAGGGTTACACTATCAAAATAGATAAGTGTGATACAAATATTTGGTTCAAATTGTACGTTACCTTCGACACCCTTATATGACACCATTCATGATATTTCATTTGAAGATTTGTGTTTGAAAATTAAAGATCTTTGGGTAGATTATATAAGTAAGGTTGATGACATGATTATCATTCTATTGCTTATGATAATTAAGAATGTGAGACATTGTTTTGTTGATTCCATTGATGACATATGGGTTTGGAAGGTGAATTTTGACGAAAAACAATCATCTAAGAGTAAGTACGAATGACTTATCACTTGTATAAACATAATGACCTCTCAAGTTATATAAAGCTAGATTAGGAAACTGCAAACCTCAACTAGTATTCAATTTTTCCTATGGCAAGCTTGTCATAACTCCATCATCACTTGGGTTATTTTTGCTTCATAGAAGGGTAATAATGTCTCCTATTTGTCCTTTTTTGTGAGATTGATGAGGATAATATTTCTCATTGCTTATTCATGCATCCTTGGGCAATTGAGATTTAGGGAGGGTGTGGTTGTATTGATATTAAAGGAATCATCAGCAACATTGACTTTGGTAATATGCAAAAACTTCTTCTTACAATAGTAACGAAATTTAGCAAAATAGCTCATCTAATCATGTGGAACATATGGACAACAAGAAACATACCCATTTTTTAAGGGACTTTGTCATTAAGTGCTTTTGTTATCATTGTCATATTCGCTTAAGTACAACTTGCTAAAGAGGCTTTTGGTGACCATTACTTTTCATCTCCTCGAAAAATTCGTTAAGTATGTTGGAGAAAATGTGATATGACTATTATGTTTCTCAATGTTTATGGTAGTACATTAACTAATATGAGGATAACAGGTTTTAGAGGGTTGATGCAAAATCACTATGACGATTTCGTATTTGGCTTTTTTAGAACTATAAGGTGGTCGATAAAATTCAATCACTTTTTGTTGATGTTAAGTTGTATTGGCACGCCGATTGTTTGCTTCTCATATTCGCTTCATGGAGTTCAACTCGTGATTATGGGAAACACTTGTTACTATCATTATGTAAATATGTTGGAAGTCATGCGGGATTATAAAAGAAATATCATATCTTTTTAGTCAATCATATTTTTTGTGAAATGAATACTTGTGCAAATTTGTTTGCAAAAATGAGAATTAATAATATGGATTCCTTAATTGTGATTCATGAGCCACTTTCTGATTTGTCTTCAACTCTTTTGATCGATAGTCCTTTTTAAGGAAACTGTAGACTAACTTTTTTCTTTTTCTTTTATTTTCTTTTTCTCATGTAACCCGAAAAAAAGTAAACACATAATTTTTCATACAAAAATCATATGTTTCACTTCTTTAAACAAAATTCTAAGAACACTTGTTAATATGTTTCATATATATATATATATATATATATCAAAGGATTTATAATTTATTTGAATTTATGTTTATTTTAGATGTTGTCCATCTGTAAAGGTTTGAATGAAATTCATGTTACGAATCTTTTTTACATGGTTTCAAATTGAGGCTTACACAAATTTATTTTTAATAAAAAAAATTACTTTTTCTGATGAATTTAGTGTAGACATGACAATTTGTTATGCATCCATGAATATATGTTTAAACTCGTTTCGACTTTGATGGAGTGTATATTTTTTTTTTGAAATCTTAAATCAGAGAAAATAGAGATGGAAGTATCGATAACCGCTCTATATCTACATCCACTAGTAATTGTATATTTAGTTTTATATACATCTATTTATTCATTTTTTATTCAATATTTTAAAAATATTGTAAATTTTAATTTATTCTCAATAGAAACATTAGTTTTAATGAATGTTATTTTTATTATTATTATTATTATTATTTTATTTTATTATTATATATTAATTATAATAAATATAATTTTAAATTGTATTAATATATAAATATATATATAGTGTTGGTGGTGGGAAACTCAACCCCATAAAAAATGAGGAGGGTGACTCAAATAAACTTTATTTTCTAACAATAAAAATATCCAAAATGGATTTGTATATCTCACTAATATGAGAAGGACCAATTTAACCACAAGGGATTTGGGCCGTGGCACTCAGTTATGGGTTCTCAAACCAAACTGAAATATCAAAGCTAGCGAATTTTGGGTCACTAGCAAGTAGCAAGCAGGTATGTGCAATAAAGTTTTTTTTTTTCTCACCTCTAACTCTTTTCAAAAGATTCTAAATTTTATTCAGTTTGATTAATTCGGATTAATATCCGTAAAATTATCTTAACTTATATAGATTTAAAGTAAAAAAGTATAAATTTAAATGATGAGGTTAAGGATAATATGTAAAGTTGTTTTAGACGATTTCTGATCATAATCATTCAATTTACCTTATCATATTAAAATATTTTAAATGAAACTTTTTTATCAAATAAAACATCAATTTTACTAACATCTCAAACAAAATCACTAAAATTGAAGACAACATCTAGTATCTTTCGACAATTTAAAGTTAATCAACCTTATCAGTTCAATTGTTTATAAATTTAAAATAAATTTTATTCAAAAAAAGAAAATCAAACTACAGAAATCATCAAATTTGTTTTATCAAACTTATGAATGACAATGTTCTTGTAAGTTGGCTAGTTTTGAAGAGTTGGATAACTGGCTCAATTTCTAGCTTTCAATTTCCAACTACATTAGCAGTCTATTGATCAGAATGTTAGATTATAGGAAACACTAAAACGCAAAGCCTTCACAGTCCTGCTAAAACCTTACTTATTAGCTTTCCTAAGTAAAACGATTGAATATGTTCACCATTTATTTAAGAGTGGGAAATAGAAAACATTTTCATTTATGAAAATATTTTAAAATTCAATAGAAAAAGGCAGGGGTGGAACTACCTTCGTTGTTAAGGGACCTGGGCCCCTCTGTTTTGAATTTTTTCTTTACACATATTAATGGTTTTAATGCTAGATGATAAATCTTATTTGGTTATAAATTGTTTGTTGTTGTATTGAAGATTTATTTATGAAGGAGAAAAGAACGTTAATATAGAAGATAACATAGTTTCTCGATCAAATTTTTTAAGTTTTAGTTATACTTTTCAAAATTATAAATGCAATTTGATGAAATTCTCTTATTTTTTGTAGTCAATGTTAGAAAAATAATATTATAAAATTGTGAAATGATTGTTGATTTTACATCTTTACAAAAATGCTCCAAAAAATAACGATATTGGCTAAAATATAAAAATCGGCAAAGTTGACATTTCAATAATAACTTATTCTTTTAGATATATAACTACAATAATAACATAAATAATAATATTTACGGTTTAAATTTTATATATTTATTAATTTATGAAAGAATTTATTTTATTTTAAAATATATAGTTTTAGTTCCTTATTATGCCAATGTAACATTTAAAGTGAAATATAATAATAATAATGTAAAATAATTAATATTCATAAAACTATAATAAAATATTAAAAAACTTAATTTTTAACATAATTTTGTTTAATTTAATTATAAAAATATATAATTAATACATGGAAATAATTTGATTTTATGTTACATTATTTTAAAAATATGATATTGTTATTTTTTATTTAAGAAATTTGATAAATATACCGTATCAACATTTAAAATAACAGAATCATTTTAAGATCCTTTCTGAATTGATACAATTAATAATAATAATAATAATAATAATAATAATAATAATAATAATAATAATAATAATAATAATAATAATAATAATAATAATAATAATAAAAACACGACACGCAAAGAAATCTATGTCCTTGATTTACGTTGGTATCTATTTGTCCTTGGTTCTGTTGTATCTTCTCTTCCCTCCTTCCTCCACCGACGTCTCTTCCACTTCCCAATTCTCATTCCAATCAAACCCTTTTCTTTTTCTCTTTTATGGGGCCATAATTCATCAACCACCTCTTCAAAATGCATGCTTTCAAAGATAAAGTCACACAGAAGCTTTCCCATCTCTTTGCCAACAATTCTCCCACCTCATCCTCCTCCCATCAGGTCATTTTTTCTATTCTTTTTTTTTTTTTTTTTTTTTTTTTTTTTTTTTTATCATCTGCATCTGCTTATTTTTACTTCTGCTTCTTATTTCCAATTATTGGAAGAAAAACAAAATGGAGCTTGATGGGTACTGTTGTTCATGTTAGATCTGATCCCTGCAAAATTCTGAATCTGGGGTTAATTGCTTTCATTAATCTTCATTGTGGGTCTGCCTTGTTTTTAATCAAATGCACCCAAATAAAATTAGGTTAAAGAAATAACCAATTTTTAGTAGTGTATAGTTTCTATATGCCTGAAAAACTTATGTTTTATCAAGGTAGAAAGATGGAATCTTTTAAGAGCTCAACAAGCTTCATTTGCAGTAATTTTTCTTATTTTGTTTGTGTACTTATTTTTTAAATTAGGGACATTAGCAAGCTTTAAAATATTTTTTCCTCTTAATGTCTCACGCCTTTACTTTTTGCAGCCATCACACCTCTCTCCAATTATTGAGTATGGTAAAACAAAACAATGTGATCATTTTTTATTGAGGAAGAGAGAATTATTATTAATCAAAGTGACACTAATTGTCATTTTACAACCATACCTGAGTGAATTTGAACCCAATCTCTTGATTTTACAATGTTAAACTCTTAGTCCTAAGCTGACATCTCATGGATAACAATATGATTATTATCCATTATGTTTCAAGTGGAAAAATAGTCACCTTACTTTCCTATTTGTTTTTCTTTTAGTTTAACTTTGATATGTTATTTTTGTTTGTGCAGGCTAGTAGTCCTTATTCTAAAGAGGGTAAACCGTTGTCTTCATATTTATCTTACATTATCCCCTCAATTAACTTTGATGGATCAAACACAAGCAAACACCAAAATGATCATAAAGCAACTCAATCGTCTTCTTCCGGATATACTTATGAGGATTTTGAATATCAGGATGTTCCAACAGATAAATATGTCGATTGTAACAACATTGATTTAGTGAAAGACGAAGTTATTAATGAAGACCAGACCTCTAGAAGGAGCAGCAGTAGTTCTGAGGTTTTTGAAGAAGCAAATGGGCAGCAAACTCCGAATTCTTCAAAGAAGTCTACAATCAACCTTAGTGATGATTCTACTTTTATAACTCCTGAGTTGTATGAGTTTTTCGAATCATGCCTCCCTAATATAGTAAAAGGATGTCAATGGGCCTTACTTTATAGGTAACTTTGCTCTCTAGTTTTTTTCAGTTGATGCATTGAAGAGTATTACATTATTGTTTTATTTAAATATTGATTCAACATTTTTTCTTTATATTAAGGGCAGTACGTTGAAACATGGAATATCACTACGTACTCTTATTCGCAAGAGTGCTGAACTTTCTGGTCCTGGTTTGCTGGTATGTCTACCTTTCTGAGCTAAAATGCTCGTCTCCTTTTTATGTCGTTCATAAGATATTTGAGTAAACTCCTAAAATGGTCCTTGGAATTGTAGGACTATATCAATCTAGTCACTCAATTTAATGATATTCCAAAACGGTCCATGAAATTGCAAAATTTTAATCAAATTCGTCCCTCTGTTGATATTTGTGACTAGAATGACATTAAGTTAGTAATATTGGGGATGAATTTGAAACCAAGTGAATAATGTCAGTAATGCTTTTGAAAACATTTAGCAATTTCAGAGATTGTTTTGGATTATTGCTAATACCTAGACTAGGTTGATACAACCCTACAATGTCAAGGACTAACTTGTGTATTTTCTTTGATATTTAGTGATAGTACTAGTAGATCAATGTATAATTCTTTTGTTGAAAATGGATTTATTATCTTTTTTGTAAAACTGATAGATTGTTGGAGATATGCAAGGTGCTGTATTTGGTGGGCTGCTAGATTGCCCCTTGAATCCTACAGCAAAGAGAAAATATCAAGTATGTTATCTCCATTTTCATCACAGAAAATGCTTCTTTTAGAAGGCACTTCTTCGCCTTGAAGTATGATTTTCATTTTCTTTACTTTGGTTTTAGGGGACAAACCAAACTTTTGTCTTTACGACTGTATACGGTGAGCCAAGGCTGTTTCGACCTACTGGTAAGGCATATGCATATTACACATATATGCTCTTCACCCTACTTTTGATCACAGAGGAATTACTGCACTTTGTCTGTTTTACAAATATGTGCTCTTTATTCACTTATATGCTTTATCATCACAATACTTTTTGAGTTGTTTCTTTGAACTTGTGCTGTTTTGATTTTATAAATTTATGCGCAGGTGCAAACCGATACTACTACATGTGTTTGACTGACTTACTTGGACTTGGTGGTGGGGGTAATTTTGCTTTATGTTTAGATGGAGATTTGTAAGTACTGCTTTAATTCTGTTTATCTTCTTTGATTACATTGTACTCATAGTTAATGTTATGGAAACTTGATTCTTGAGACTAAACACAATGTTAACAATTAAGAACTAAGCAACTAAAACAATCAAATGAGAAGAGAGGATTTATCGAGGTTTAGAGCAATGATCTCCTATGTCCTCACTAATTAGCTGTCCGTATTGATACTTGATGAAACTCGCAGAATTACAAGTGGTTGATTGAGAAGTAGTTCAATCCAATTCACTCACCAAACTCACAGTGTTTATTACTCTTGATCAATCTCTATACAATTCAATGTACTAGTACTCTAATCATCACAAGCTAAGGCTTATATAGTGGTTGCCCCTTTCACAAGTTAATTACAATTAGGAAACAACCATAACTACGCAAACCAACTAACTAATAACAGAAAAGTTCAACAGCACAACACTATCACATAGCTTCATAATTCTCATTCTAACTAACTACCTATTTGACGATCCACTAGATACTACAGTTAAAGTACCACTTGTGGGATCTTTTCTTAATTTTATCTTTCATGTTGAATAGGTTGACCGGAACTAGTGGACCATGCGATACATTTGGAAACTTGTGTCTAGCTCATAGTCCTGAGTTTGAGTTGAAGAATATTGAGGTAATTTTCTTACAGCTGACGTCTGTTATTTAGCTTACAACAAGTTATTAAGTGGCTTTCCATAGATATGCCATACTTTGATATGTATCATTTTTAAAATTAGTTATGATATGTATCATAATTTATGACTCATTCGCCATTCTGTTTTGATGTACAGTTGTGGGGTTTTACACATGCTACGCAAGGCTAAGATTCCTTTATTTGGATTCCAATAGAAGCTCTCTCCTGTTTTTTTCTTCTACTCTTCATATGTAGTTTAGCTTACTTCAAGAGGGTGACTGATTACACTTACGTGATCGTTCTATTTGATATCTGTCAAACATGTCCCATGTTGTTGTCACATGTCAGTAGATTGTATGCTTAAAAATTCTTTTATTTACTTCCGAAAATTTGCGTTTGTGGAAGTTTGATGCATGGGTGGAAGACAAGAATATTGTATAGTAGATTATGTAAGGTATTGAATCTACTCGCTACAATTAGTTTGGTTTTCCAATTTGATTTGACAATGTAGACAAATCATAGTAGCAATTCATGTGGTGCGCATGCACGAATGTTTTACTAGTTTGATGAGTGTAAAGGAGGGTCACCACTCACTAGCAATGTAACCAAAAAAATGGATGTTTATTGTTAAGTGAGAACAATGTTATAGTCTCAGGTATGAATTCTTAACATTAGATGCAATTCTTGATATTGTAATTTAATTGGCAGAAGCAACAATTCATGTCTGTACCAAAGTTATTGATCAGATTATAATTATTCAGTTAGCTCTTATTCTTTATGTAGTGTTATTGCAATTTCTCTCTTGGCAAATGCAGTTAATTTAAACTTGTACACTTTTCATTACTTAAATCTCTAGTCGATAAACAAATAAGAACCACCATGGGAAAATTTAAGTACCTGCTTTCATATATATGACCTACTACGTACGGTTCTGGCTTTTCTCTCTTCTCCGACACCATTTTTTCTCTCCAGACTTGCTTATCATGCAACATTTGCCCATATATATAAATATATATAATATACTTTTTTTTTCTTCCATTTTACGTTAAGAAAATAAATACAAATATTGCGACTATCTAACCATGTGAAATTATTGAGATATTGTAGAAACTGATATATAACAAAATAACGTAATAGTAAAGTGAACCAGATGCACGTGTAAAAATTTTCATACTGGTTGTACATATTAATTAAATCCTACTATAAAACCATAACTACTGTATTTGTATTATTTTTTTAAAATACACATCATTTTCAATATAATATAATTTAATGTTAGCACTTACCACGAATATATACGTAGTTTAATTTAGTTTCACACGCAAGGAATATAGACGCTTAGCGAGAGAGAAAAAGAAACAAAGTAAAATATCATTTCTGTCCCTTAAAATTAGGATCATAATTTTGTTGTTTAAAATAATGTCCAGTTAATTGATTATGCCCTTCAGTTTGTGTGAAATGTTGTTAAATTGATGCACCTTTCACAGAGTGAGTAATCAACATATATAAATGGTGCATTTGGACAGATAGCTTATAAAATAGCGTAAATAAAAATGGTTTAACAACATCTAATGAGCGTTTAATAAAACCCGTAAGAAAATCGGTTAAAACATATCAATGCAATAGCTTCGTGATAAATAGGCTAAGAGACACTAAAATTAGTTAATTTGTAGAATTAAAAAAAAATGGAATTTATGTAGAAATAGTACTGTTTCGTGGGACCATTGAGTCACAAACAGGGTTTGAAAATCAATCGCGAGTGGAGAATCAAGCATATGTATAACATTTTTTGTCAAAATATCCATCTAATTTTGATAAATAAATTATGAATTTTAATTTATTTAAAAAATAACTATTTTTTTATTTAAAAATAATAATAATAATAATAATAATAATAATAATAATAATAATAATAAAAAAACAATCTGAATGGGCTTGGTCAACCCAAAATCTAAGTGAAAAAGTGGCACGTGTAGTGAAAGTATGGTGGAGCATGAGTTTCTCGTTGACGCCCACGCTGACGGCTGTTTAAACATCCTAATAGCTTATATATTTAGAAACATTAATAACTAATTTTTTTGAGTCTCTCGTCATACTCCATTTTCATAGCTAACTACTCATCGTAACAAACTCTCTTTTGCTCTCTTCTTTCCTTATATTTTTGTCTCTATGGACTATTTTTGTTCTTCCCATCTTTTCACTCATCTAGGCACGTGTCGTAGGACAACACCAACTTATCACATTTTGCACTTCATAAGATAAATTTATTACATTCTTTTTATATTATAAACTTTTTACTTACCTTATTTCTTTTTTTTATTTTATTACAATAAAATAAAAATCTTGGCTTCCTTATTTTATTACACATCATGTTGGAAGACATTTTTGATCACGATCAGCCACTCCCATCAAATTTAAAGGAGGAGCAACAACAACATCAACTTTCCGTTGTAATTTCCTCATTCATTTACCGTGTTGTCTAATACAACATTCTAATCAACTTGTGTACAATGTTTCTTGTTATGTTTTTTTTTTTCTCATGAAATTTATTCTTTTCAATGAATGATTTTGGTTGTGGCAACTTGCTTGAGTCATTGGCAATTCTAGAAAACTAGAAGCCAATTCTTGACATTTTTTTGCAGGACAAATTATGTCATTTTCTATCAATTTTATCAATAGTTGATCAGAATAATACTTATTGACTAACAATAAGGACGGATCAGAGATTCTGCAATAATAAGCATTGCACTTTTATTTATTAAATTATCTCTATCCGATCCATGACAATGCCATGCAACCAAAATGTCATTTTCTAAGGCCTTCATTGTCATAAAGTGCAATGTAATATCACAACTTGTGCTTAATTTTTTGTGTGAATATTGATAATTGTGGAATAATATATATTTTTGTACTACTCTAAGCTTTTGCTAATTTTCATATTCTTAGAGTATTAAGTTAGAGAGAAAAGAGGGACTTAAGGATAACACTTCACATGTATAACATTATGGTTCATTAAGTCCCTTTGAATTAATTCACATTAAATCAGTTTCTATAGATTGAACAAACACAACTAGCATAGCATGAGGTTCCTTCTTTGTTTTTTGTCCAAACCTTTGCTCCAACATGTCACAATATTGTCACATGAAGGCATAGATGCACACATCTTTTTCTAACAATCAACATCCTAAAAATGCCACCCCTTTTGCATAATTTGTTATATAATAATCTGTTTATGTAAAGGGTCTATAAAAAAATCATCATCACTGTGTGATTATTAGTTTTTTTGTTAGTCATGCAGTTTAAATTTCCTTTATATGACATGTTACAGGACGAAATTTCAAGTCCTCTAAGCGCTCGAATTTTCGAACTTTGTAACACTGAATTATTCCCAGAAGCATTGCAAAATTCTGAGGTTACATCAAGCTCAAATTGTTGCTATGAAGAGAATTCATCGTATGCAGCAAACATTTTAGATGTAGAAAACAAGTTCAATAGCAACAGCAATAACAATAACACAGTTACAACTCCAACTAGCACAAACAACAACAACAACAACAACAACACAAACAGTAGTACTAATCTATCTGTTATCTTTGATTCACAAGAAGAAATTGACAACGACATCTCTGCCTCCATAGATTTTTCCCTATCACCATCTTTCAATGTTCAATCATTCCTACCAGTTACAACATCAAATCAAGAACAATTTGATTTCACATCTGTTCAGCATCCTCCTCATGTTCAACTTACATCATGTTCAGCTGCTGAAGGGTTTTCACAGTATCATCAAAATGATCATTCTTCAGTTGCACCTCTTATGGGAGCTCCATTGGGATTACCACCTGTTTTTGAAGAAGATTGCATAACTTCTGTTCCTTCTTATGTTCCTTTGAACCCTTCATCTCCTTCTTGCAATTATCTTAGTTCTGCTATGCCGTCTTATATGCCTCCTGCTCCACTAGCTACTTCTTTGTCTGCTGATAGTTCTGGTTTGTTTGGTGGAAATATTCTTCTTGGTCCTGAACTTCAGACACAAGAACTTGATTATCAAGGAGAAAATGGTAGAATTTATTGTGCAGATCCAATTCAGAGGGTGTTTAACCCTCCTGACCTTCAGGTATTGATTATTTCTAAACTATTCAAGTGAAAATTTTCATTTTGAATGTTCAATATACTTAGAAATAGGAAAAAAGATATCTTTTTTTAATGCTACAAAATAAGTTTTCTATTTCAAGTCTAAAGTTACCAATTACTATAATTAGGCTTTGTGAAAGGTAAACTTTTGACAAAATGTCATGATCCAAAAATATCTAAAAACCTTATGGCTCATAGAATATATGTCAATATCTATCATAACAGTAGGTAGCATATCAGATCCTTTATAATCTCAGTCTCAACTGCAAAAAGTAGCATAACATATTGGCCAGTAGCATGAACGAATCACAATTTTCAACAAAATTATAATAAACAATATTATCATTAGAAAATATCTTTTTCACAAACACACAGTTCAAATTCCAAAATAATATTTTAGATATAAAATTTGTTGGAAATTTAGACCGTACAATCTTAGTCGAAAGTTACAGATGTGCCAAACTGCATTCAGTTTTTTTGACTGCATGCAATCCGATGACTCCTTATTTTTATTTCCCTTTCCAAAATATCTAACTGAAGTGAAGAATGATTTCATTTTCAGGCACTTAATACTGAGAGTCAGCAACTAGTAACTGGGGCTGGTAGTTCTGGCACTCTAACACCAGAAATCTCAAACTTGGAGGACTCAGCCTTCAAGGTTGGAAAACTTTCTGTTGAGCAAAGGAAAGAAAAGATTCACAGATACATGAAGAAAAGAAATGAAAGAAACTTCAGCAAGAAAATTAAGGTAATCTCTCAAGCTCCTCCACTTCAATAATAATCAAACAGACTTGAAACCTTAATCCTGTTACATATGGTATTTGCAAGGTATTTCCTTGCTTATGAACCACTTCTTCTTCTTACTGCATATTTTGAAGTTCATCTAATGATGCAACCAAATATGCAGTATGCGTGCCGAAAAACTCTGGCTGATAGCCGACCTCGAGTGCGAGGAAGATTTGCAAAGAATGATGATTTTGGAGATTCACATAGAACTGCCAGTGGCAATCATGAAGAAGAAGACGAAGAAGAGGTAGCAATCTCAAGGAACTTTCAATTATTATTTTTTATTTTATAGAACACTAATGTCTTGCAAAAGAATCACTATAATGACACACATCTCAACTATATTAACATTCAAATCACATCTCAACTGTATTAGCAGCCAAATCCCTGATAATCATCTTTGAACATTCAATTATTAAACACATACCAACACACTTTCACCCTATTTGCATTTACAATTTAACTAACCACTTATACTATAAACGTTTATCAGATAATTGTTTATATATACGCTATTTCTACAAGACTACAACAAAAATAAAATAAAGTAAAATTGTTTCCGTATAAACTATAAAACATTTTCATAAACTATTTAGAAGGAAAACAATTTAAATGTTTCATAAATTCTCTTAAATAATCTCACAAACGTTTATGCTAACGACCAGTAAATAAGTTTAAATAAGTCAAATTGACTCGGGACAAAAAATTTAATACGACTATTACATAACATTTTTCAATAATTTGTTGGAATATATAATTTTTAATCATGTTTCATTTGATAATTGTAACTACAGGTAGTTGTGAAAGAGGAAGATGATATGGTTGATTCCTCGGATATATTTGCTCATATCAGTGGTGTGAACTCCTTCAAATGCAACTATTCCATCCAATCCTGGATTTGATTAATTAATTAGTATATAACTGAAATAATTAATATATTAGTTTATGTAGATTTTTGCATGGCCCAGTTCCACTCCATATTTCTCCTTTATGTTTGGGTTTGATGGATGAGGAAACTCAATAATTGGGGTCCTAAAACTATACCAATAAGTGAATGAAGAATATAATTAATATATACAAATTAAGTATTTTTATTACTTGTAAACGTACTAATTAAGTATAAGTATCACCAGTTGTATCAACATATAAAAAGGTTCATTTGCTTCCACGTACTTGTGGAGCTCATTTGTGCAGTTTCTTTTATATTAGTTAGAATTTAGAAACCAGATTTATATTGATTTACTACTAAATAAATCACATTTTATAGCGTGTCTTTTTATAATCTTTATTAAATATAAACACTATTGTAAATATATTTTAAATATATTTTTCTTCAACTTGAGTTTCTTTTTAAAAATGTAAAATGAAAAAAGTTTCTCTATAGTTTTAGGAGTCTACTTTTAGATTTAAAAAAATTATATTATAAAAATCATCAAATTTTACGCTCTTAAATGTGTACTTTTAGATATTTATGTGGTCTAAATGTATATTTTTAAAAGAGATCAAAGATTTATCAATAGGATCTTTTTTATTCGGTCCATTTACATTTGGATCACATGACAAGTCTATGCACAGAGAGATAAAGTATACACTAACAAACAAATATTTTAATTCAGCAACTAAAAAATATTTAAATTTTAAATAAAATAATTTAAAATTATGAGTATCATTCATAGTTTGTTTTAATAAATAAATAGATGTAGAAAATTAAATTTAATGAAAAAGAGCAGCGTGTAAGGCAAGATAGATATTTGAAAAGATTCATTATGTAAGCAATTAATTGATAAAAACTACGAATAAAAATAAACATTTCGAAAGAATTAAGCTTTGAAAACAATAATAATTATAATTTATAATTTCACTTTATATTTAGAAAGATATTTTTGTCAATTGTGAATACCCTTGTAGATGAAACCTAGATCATGATTTATAATTTCACTTTTTCTAACAAATTTATATTCAAAATTAAAAGATCTCTATTTTAATGTTTTAATTCGTAAAATCTATTTTAAGTCGGAGGTAAAAGTGTGGAAGAAACAGCGGCGGCCGGATTCGAAGATAGGTGAGAAAATGGGATTTGGGGTTTTAAGCAATTGGAGAAGGTGACTTCGTTATTTATTTTACTTAATTATTAGTTACTTAGTTAAGTTTGTTAGTTAAATTTACTTTATTATTTTATATTAATTAGTATCGTAGAATTTATAAGTTATATTTTATCTAATTAATTAAAATTTAATTGTTAAAATATTAAAATTATAATTTTATCATTATAGTTTATCTAATTAGATGATATAGTAAATGGAATTTTAATAAAATATCTATAACACCACAAAAGAGTTTATACGAAAACAATTAGATTACTTCGTGTCATATTTGTAAATATTTAGTGTTACACTTACATGATACTTTGAAATTAAATAATAAATTAATTATATTTTACAACATAAAAAATTCTTCAAAAACGCTTAATCATTTTTTACACCAATTCTATTTTACAACTTAAAAGCTCTTCTAAAATAATTACCTAAATTACACCTAAATCATTTAAAACAAGATGCAAATTTTAGAAAGAAAAAAAAAACTTTAACGGGAAGAACAAGATCAAAACTTTAGCTAGAACAACAAGATCTAAACTTGTTTTTAGTCAATTCGTGTGTAATTGTGCTTTCATAATCTGTAAATTGAAATATGCTCGAGTTCGATCAAACAATTGATGACTTGAATTGCTTCACTTAGTTTGTGTGGCTCATGTTTTCTTCGCGAGGAAAAGAGAATTTGTTGAATTTTTTTTTGTTGTTCTTTGATTGCACTGTTTTTTTTTATTGGTTTGATTATATTGTATTGTATATAAAAAATTTAATTTGTAAACTTATAAAGAAAAAAAAGTTAGATAGTAGATGAAATTTTGTATATATATTTTTAATAATTAAAATTTAGGTTGGAAAATTTATTTTATTTTATAAATATAACAATTGTTTTTGTAATGTTTTTTTCTAAATTAATTGTTATGATTTTTTTATAATAGACATTACAAAAAATAGATTTGCATTCTAATTTGATCTACATAAATTGAAGTATTTGATCTAGAGTGTCTTAATTATTTTTGACGTATTGTTCTAATTTTAAAAATTAATTATAATAAAAAATAATAATAATTTTAATAATTAAAAAAATTAATAAAATAAATTTTAATTCATCTATACATATGAATTTATATAATACAATCTACATGATACATATTATTTAGATGACGCGTGTAAATAATTTACACACGATAAAAGACGCGTTTAAATAATTTGCACATGTTAAAGGTTATCTTATTCTAATTTAGTTCAACTCATAAAATAAAAGTAATAATATAATAATATTTTTTAAAAAAAATTATAATAAAGTTTAGAGTGGTGGAATGTTACTGCATATGTCATCAAAAAAATTTATATTTGTATTTTATTTATTTTTTCTATATTTGTGTTGATTAATATAAAATTGTTATCATAAAATCAACGTTATAATGAAAGAAAAATTATGTTAAAAAAGTTTTTTTTTAAAATTATTAATTGTAACAAGATTTTTAATTAATTAAAGACAGGAAAGTGGAAAGTGATAGAAAACATTTACTACCACATAGATGTCGTTGTCTTTGGTTTGAAAGTTGGCACTACATGATACCAATAATGTGTTAATGAAACTTGGGTGATGAATACAAGGATCTTACGAAACGGACAAAAAATTATTTAAATAAAATATTACATAATTAAGAATGCCAAGAAGTTAGGTATCATGCTTCCCTTCAAATTCAAAATGGATGGATATTGGGGAGACGGCTAGTGGGCTACGCTACGTCAGATAAATTTACATTAATCTATATATCAATATATTCTATAAAACACTATTGAAAACAATTTTGTTTTTTATTTTATAAAAGACTCAATAGGTGTAAAAGCATCACAAGGAAAAGTGAAAACATTTTAAACCATGTTCACATCTAAACCTCTCACAATCATTTGTTGTATCTCAAGAAAAATTTTAATTAAAAATGAAAATAAAAAAGAGAATTTGATTAGAGATTAAGTTTATAGATTTTATTGGCACTGCTACTTACCTTGTGATTGAATTATGTGCTATGGTTTTTTAGTGGCTAAGTTTAGAGTATACTCTCAAATTCTATTATGATTTTTGATTTATTCTTCGCGATGTTGTGAATTATTATATTTTTGCTTTGATTGTTAACACAGTAAAAGATTTATCTCTCATAATTGATGTTAATGAAATAGTTGTATATATTGATTTTCTAACTTTAGAGTTGTCTCAGTTTTTCTGTAAAATTTTGATCCCGTTTCCTTTAAATAAAGATCCAACATGTTTATGATTGTTGGTGTTTTAGGTTTTGTTCATTTAAGAGTTTAGTT
>JBBPBT010000656.1:1104140-1121515 GCA_037974875.1 Cicer bijugum | reverse complement strand
TATTTAAGAATGGGTCACTAATCTTATATAGAATATTTTTAATTTTTCTTTTGTTTTTCTAATAAAGAAAATTTATGGCAAGCAAATGATGTTTTAGTTGAAAATAGAGAAGAGAAAATTTTAGGATTTAGTGAACATTTACAAATAATTTATTTTTACCCTCTTCAAGTAACATTAGCAAAATTTTAATTTGTATACATATACGCATACTATATAAATTGATAAGGAATTTGTGAAATTCAATTATCATCCTTGATAGAATAGTAACAATATTAATCGGTAACATTAATAATATAATTTATATATATATATATATTTAATTAAATATTAAATTTAAATTTTAAAACTTGTGGATTCAACTTCTTAAAAGTTAAAAAAAAAATGGTAAGGAAATAGTATTATGAAATATGTATATTTAGAATGTAGTTAGATGCAAATGAAAGTGTTGAGAAAATTGAATGAAAATAAGTGATAGTAAATGGAATAAAAAGAAAAAGAAATTGTAGGTGAGAATCTGCAAGTAGTGGCAGCAGCACCTTTGGCTTTAGTGGAGTCACATTTGACAATTGACATAGATAGATATTATCGTGCGCACCAGCTCATAAGTCTGTGACTTTCCTGAATTTCTCTTTCCATGTTGGAATTGTTTGGGTACATACACTCTTGGTCATCAATGAACAACAACGAAGTGGGTCCCATCTTTCTCATTCTTTCGTGTCTATGAATGAAACTGAAACGAAAACAAACACCTTCTCTCCTCACTTGCATTCAATGTACTCATTTTCCAACCATCAAGCGCGTCCAAACCAAACCTCATATCCAATATCTTCATTTTTTCACTTTCACCGTTTGTCTTGGTTTGGTTTATAGTTAGTTTTCCTTTTTCATTATTATTTTTATTTTCTCTCAATCAAATACAGTTAGCATTGCACCTTTTAATTGAAATTATTTTAATTATAAAAAAAAAAAAACTCTACTAGTATTTTGGAACCTAGTAATCTGTATTATAGTATTTTCTTGCGGTGGTTGTTTTCTTGTTTGCTTAAATGATCTTTGTTTCCCATGTGATCATTTTGTTTTCTTTCTTCAACTTTCCCTTTCTCCATTTTCGGTTTATTTTCTCTCCTCTTTCCTTTGCTTTTCCCTTCAAAATAAGCTCCAATTTTTAGGATTTTCAGTTTCAGCTACTACTTCTCTTCGGCTTCTTGGTGGCTTTGTACTCACTTTGTTGAGGTTCTCTTTGCTCTTCCCAGATCCAGCTCCACCTTAATTAATCCGGTAATTATAAAGTTCATATTCTTTTATTAATTTTATTAGTATTATTGCTTTTGTGTTTGTTTGTTTTTTTGTCTTTCTTTATTCAATTTGTTGAACAATTTAATTGGAGAACTTTCCGGCCTTCTGTTCGTATGGATGCATTTTGGCTGATTTATGTTATTAGAAGATTAGTTGACTTTGCCCTTTTGAGATTTAAGGTTGTAACTTGTAAGATATGGGATGGTTTCAACCTTGTTCTTTTCTTCATCCTCAATTATTTTAAAGAATCTTTGCCTTTTTCATTTTTGTTACAAGTAATATAGAGATAGTAAAGTATTGTTTTAATCAAGTGGTAATAAGCTTCACTTAATGATGAATTGTTCAAAAAAAACCCGAGTTTTAATTTTGACTGGAACAATTTTTGGCCAAACTTAACTTATGTCTCAGTCCAATTATGGATTACAAATGTCACATTCCCCTAGATACCGGAGGGTTAAGACTAAAAAAATTATTGTTGTTTTCGTAATTAGTACAGGTAAATGAACTATTGGTCAAATTTAATCATGGAATCTACTTCATTCACTAATATGCAATATTATGGATTGCAGGCTGCATTCTCTGTATATCTCTTTCTGTCTTTTATGTTTAATTTAAATGTTTAAAATTGCTTGTCATGTGATGTTGAAAGCTTCCATAAGCAACTTCAAAATTCATTATTTTGCATACATTTTCTTTTTAGGCATGTTATCCGTTTTCTTAAGTGTTTTTCGTCTTGTTACTACAGATTACAGTTGTAGAACAATGACGTTGAGAGAAGGTTGTAATCATTAATCCTGAACAGTAGAGGTAGAAGATGGAAAATGTAAGCTTATGGATTCAAAAAGAAGGCCAATGGAAAAAAGATTCATTGCTAGACTTATGCAGTAGTGATAAGGAATTATCGGATGAAGACTCTTCAAAGTCACATCTAAAGAAGTTGATTAAAAGGTCAAACTCTCATTCATCAATATCTGTAAATGCCATCCAATCACAAATCAGTAGAGTTTTCTTCAAGGGTTTATCTTTTCGAAATGTTCATGGACTCGACAATAGGATTCCAAAGCATATGGTGAGTGTGGACGAGAAATATCTTCGTCGCTGCCTCGAATTGATACATAACTGCGCAGTTAAAGCAGCTAAATGGAACATGCCTATGAGCTTAAGAGCAACAAACATGGCAGTGTTATCAGAAAGCTTCAATACAGGTAAATCTTTTGATGGAAACATACATGATCCGCGACATTTTGTCTTTGAGTGTCCAGTGGCCACTGAGACCCGCAGAGTAGTTATAAGTACGGATAATGGAGAAGAATGGAGTTTAGGTACAGTTATGGGAAGCAAGAGTATGATAAACATATTGAATAGTGCTTTGCTTCAGAAATTTGGTGCTTTGGATCGTAATGAGAATTTGAACAGGATGGATTTCTCTGATGCTAAAGGATTAGTATGCTATGATTTTATGGACTCTTCTAGCGGTCTCAGTATCTCTTCGTCGTACAAACATGAAAAGGAAACACCGTTGGCGCGGAATCGTAAGTATGGATCTATTCCTGTTCATAAAAGGCTTGCTTCCACTTCTAGCGCCACCTCTACTTGTTCTGACTGGATGTCTTCAACTTCAACTTTGTCTCAGGGAATGATCCATTCTACATGGAATGAAGGGATTCCTCATTTTGTTTTTTCCGCCGACGATCAGAAAGAGGTCTATGTAGCAAAATTGAGGAAGGTAGAGTCTTCAGATGATAAGGCTTTGGACTATGTGTATCAGTTTCACATAAACAAGGGTGGTCAAAAGGGTCGTGATCGTGAGATTCCTAACAATGATTTGCCGCTTGTTGGGAAGATGAATGTATCAACAAGTTTCACCCTCTGCCAGAATAATTGTAAAATAATGGAGACGGAGTTCACGTTATTCCATAACATTGAAGTTTATGACAAAGAAATGCACACATCAGAGTATTCTCCCATGGAGAACAAAGGGCTAAAGAAAAAGGTTTCACAAGTTTTCAGAACTAATCCATCATCGAAACACAAAACACTCTCAAAATCAGGCGGACCGAGTGCCGTAGCTGAGAGTTGTCCATGGGATCCACATGCTCACGGTGGAATCAATTTATTAGACACTAACGTTCCTCCGAATTTCGAGATGGCTGCCATTGTTGTAAAAGACCATGTTCCTTGTAATAGACCAGAAAAAATAGGAGGTTGGGGATTAAAATTTCTCAACAAATCTGAAGTAAATAAAAGCCCATTGCCTTTTGAAAGTTGTAATAATCAAAATAATGGTGACTGCTCATCTAGCATGAGCATTCTGATTCCAGCAGGCCCTCACGGCGGGCCTAGAACTAGAAATGGTGGCCCGTCCAGTCTGGTAGATAGATGGAGATCTGGCGGTCACTGCGATTGTGGTGGTTGGGATGACGGATGTCCACTGACAGTACTTCACAAAAGATCTAGCAAAGCCGAGGTTCTGTCTCAAGTAGATGCGAAAGGCGAATGCAAGTCGGTTGATTTAGTTACTCAGGTTTGTTTACGTCACATATTCGATTTGACAACAATATTTTTTGAAAGGTTAAGCTAATTTTATTGTTATATTATTGATATGTACAGGGTTCAAATGATAGCAGCGCCACATTAAGGATGGTAAATGTTCACGATGGTCTATATTATACTCATTTCCACCCACCTCTCTCTGCACTACAGTCTTTCTCCATTGCCGTGGCTATAATTCATATGCAAAGTCCTACTCTTCGGCCGAACATTACACAAGAACTGTCATAATAATACAAGTAAAACGTTGAGTTTATTTACAGCCACAATTCTCTTACTGTATTATAAATGCAATTCGAGAGAAGATTCTTGTTTTTAATTATTATATAAGTGATTCAGGTTTTGTTCCTATGTTTAGGGCTGTTACTTTTCATACTGTCAGATGTTATCTTATTTAGGAGAACTAGCTATGTTTGTCTTTTCTGACAATTCGTAGACAAGATCAATTGTAACGATCTTTTTCCTCATTCTTTTTTTGTTGAAGAGGATAGAATGTAAAAGGGCTTGATGGAGATAATTTAGTAAATTGTAGCATTGATATTATGTTTTGTCATATTTGTTGATGAGAAGTGGAATTAGCACCTAATTATTTTATTTGAAGATAGCTGTTCAAACTTTATAATGGATTGTTTACTCGTGACATTTTGACATGAAGTATATTGGAGAATTTGTTTCATTTAAGCTCTTCTGCTGGTACATGAATTATGGCAGTTCCAACTTTTTTGATTGGAAACTCTATGTAGTTTTACTCATCCTACCAAAATGCTGCATGATCCAATTGCTACCTCTAACAGCATGTGTGAACAGTGAGATAATTGTAAGCGCTCAATGGCTAGTTGTAAACTCAGATACTTTGTATGTACTATATGTATTCACCCTAGATTTTGAGCTACAATGCTGAATTGCCGATTCATCTTCCTTTCACTTTTTTAGTTCATTGTAACACCGACGGCTTCATGCACATTTTGTCAGCTTTTCTTTTTCAGAAACTTATCTTTTGATAGGACCAAGCATGGAGACTAGAGTTCACATCAGGCATCTCAGCAAGGTACATGCTTGCATCTTCTGCAGAATGCGACTAAGTTCACTGTTGTTATCTAATTTCTACTTTTTAACAGGTGGCGACAGAGAGATAATATATAAGGGTTTTCTGGGTTAATTTAAAAGAAAAGGCAAAAAAATAATGTGATATTTGTCACGAATTAGGGTAGTAATTGATAAGTAAATTCTTAAATTATGCAGTAATTGACTTAATAATGATTTTTGTACACTCTATATAATGTGCCTGTATGCTTCCGAAGGAGAAAGATATACACACGTAACCCTTTTGTCAACTTTAAAACTAGATCAAATGTGATCACAGGTAAGCAGTTACTAAGTCTGTACAGTATTTAATAACCAAAATGTAGTTATTTTGGAAGTACTCCTTTTGATTAAGCATAAATTGGTCGTATTTAGCATTGTGACCTTGAATCTAGCAATAATATTCCATCCTTTATGTGATTTATTTGGTTAAGGTTCTTTATAATATTTGACATTTGTGCTATTGTTTTTCTACACTGATTACTCTGTTGATTGGTCCAACTTTTCTGCGGTTTGGTTTTGGTGAGGCTTTGCTGCAATTCTGCAAGAATGAAACAAGCAGGAATACCATCAGTATGGAAACAAGCAACTAATCTGACAAAATTATGGTCTTCCTACTATTACTATGTTGCACTAATACTAAAAAGTTTTATGTTGAGACTAATTTATGCAAATTTGTTGAGTGTCACTATATATTTTTGTTCATATCTTATTTTTTTCAACATGAGACATGGGTTTTATCTAATACACCTTTCATTACTCATGTTATTGGACTTGATGTAATACGGTGAGTGGTTTGAATGGAATCGATTTGTTGTTAAAGTGTCTCAATCAAGATCACAAATTATAAACAATGTCCAAGCGAAGTATAAATAAGTAACCCAATGTCCAATTTTGGGTTTATGTTGAAAACTGAACTACTCAGGTGTCTTCTCCTTATTGTAATTGGTCCGTTTCCACACTGGCAAAGGTTCCTAAAACTTTTTGCAAGTCCTACTCTCCTTGTGATGTTAGCTTCCTCAATGATAAACAATGTCACTAGTAGACACTAAGTATTACCTTAAAGCCTAGGCCAAAACAAAAGGTGAACTTATATATATTTCTATACCTCGGTTGCACTGATGCTGCTAATAAGAAGAAATTAACCAGTAACATACAGTAGTGTAGTGGACTATCCCCTTTGTTGTTAGCAATTTCTTTTGGAGAGCTTTTCCTCATCTCAAATGTAGTATCTTTCAAACATTTCTTATGTTGTGTGGACATGGCATTCGCCTTGCTGTTTGGTTCAGTTTCACACTTTCTACATTAGTCCCACCTCGGAGAGTCAGAGAAACAATAACGAACATGTCAGATATAAAAGCACCTGCCAGCATTTGTAATAAGCATACCTTTCTCGGCCTTTTGGCTAAGATCAAGTGTAGTATCTGTTCTTATCAGTTTAATATCTGATATGTGGGCCAATGGTCCACACGATATTAAATTTATTTTTAGAGGGGGAGAGTCCACTACAATAGCTTGCTATTGGGCCTCTTGAGTGTCGCTTTTGTATTGCACTATTGCATTGGCTTGGCGCACCCCACCAATTAAGTTAAAGTTAGTATTATTCTTTCTATGGATGTGTATCTTATGATACACAAAATGTTATAGAAAGGGCGAAGTTGCTTTTGCTTAACATTTTAATTACATTTTAATTAAATATTTTTTATTTGAGTTCTATATGTGTTGGAGTTTCTGATAGTATTTCCCATGTAGCCCACATAGTTTATTTGTCTCTCTCCAATTTGTAGTTTTCTTTTAAGCACATAAGAAATTTCATATTACAAATCTTCATTTTGTTACTTGTTTGGTTAAATTACACTATAGAAAAATATTTTGCTCCGTGTATTTCATCCAACAACTCTTCGATCATTGGAATGAGTAATTTGTCCAACACAATAACTTTGTTTGATGTTGAAAGTCCTATAATCCATACAAAACCTTTAACTCCCATCATTCTTCTTTACCAATATCATTGGGCTTGAGTAAAGACTATTGTTGGGTCTTATTGTAACCTAACTCAACATTTCAGCCATACGTTTTTCTATCTCATTCTTTGAAGGTGAGGGTATTTATAGAGACATACACTCTTACAATTCGATGGATTGTACCATCTTTGATATAAATCATGTGGCAACCTCCCTTGCAGTATTATTGAGTGCATTTTTGTTGCCATCACCCTGAATTTGTTAAATGTGGTTAGATACATTCTAATTCACTATCCAATGTTTGAAAAGAGACTTGTTAGAAACTTGGACAGTTGTTGCATTAGAGTTGAGAAAGAAAGAAATATTATACCACAATTATGTCCCACATTGGCAAGAAGACATATCAAGCACCGAGGTCTTGACTATAAAATAAGAGTTCATTCACTAAATAAAACATACCTTTCTCGGCCTTTTGGCTAAGATCAAGTGTAGTATCTGTTCTTATCAGTTTAATATCTGATATGTGGACCAATGGTCCACACGATATTAAATTTATTTTTTGAGGGGGAGAGTCCACTACAATAGCTTGCTATTGGGCCTCTTATATGTCGCCTTTGTGTTGCACTATTGCATTGGCTTGGCGCACCCCACCAATTAAGTTAAAATTAGTTTGCATTATTCTTACTATGGATGTTATCTCAAGACATACATTTTTAAGTTCATTAAGTTTTTAATAATTTTTTTTCTCAATATGTTTCTATAACAATGTATCCTTGTAGTTTTGGACTTTGGGCTCAAAATGTTATAGAAAGGACAACATTGCTTTTGCTTAACATTCAAACAATAAAATAAAATATTTATTTTTAATATTAAAGAAAATAATCGAGATCCACAAATTCAGTTTCATCTTTTTAAATGTTTTAATTAAATATTTTTTATTTGAGTTTCATCTGTGTTTGAGTTTCCGAAGATATTTCCCATCTTGTCCACATAGTTTATATGTCTCTCTCCAATTTGTAGTTTTCTTTTATGCATATATGAAATTTCATATTATAAATCTTCATTTTGTTACTTGTATGGCTGAATTACACTATAGAAAAGTATTTAACTTTGTGTATTTCATCCAACAACTTTTCGATCTTTGGAATGAGGAATTTGTTCTAACACAATAACCTTGATCAATGTTGAAAGTCCTATAATCCATACAAAATCTTTAACTCCCATAATTGTTCTTTACCAATATCAATGGACTTGAGTAAGGACTATTGTTGAGGGTTATTATACTCTAGCTCAACATTTCAACCATATGGTTTTCTGTCTCATTCTTTAAAGGTGAGGGTAACTTATAAGGCTTCACACTCTTACAATTCAATGGATTGTACCGTCTTTGATATGAATCATGTGACAACCTCCCTTGCAGTATTCTTGAGTGTGTTTTTTTTGGTCATCATCAAGACATCAAGTGGTACAAATCACGATGCCAGTAATTTTCTTTAACTTAGCATAATGATTTCAACAAGAACCTATAAATTACTTAAAAGCATCAATAATTAACTCTCATTTCAATCTCTAATACCCAAATCTTCCAAAGTTTACTACCCCACTCACGCATGCAAGAGAAAGGGGGAAGAGAGCCCACCTTTGAGAATATTTTCAGAAAAATGGAGATGGTGATTTTGTGCCTTTTCTTCCTTAGTCTCTAACAAGAAATATTTTACTCCTAATCTTTCTCTTCTTCCCTTTAATTTAGACAAGCTTTTTCCTTTCTTCTCCTTTCCCTTCTATGTGCCCATTTTCTTTCCTTTTATGCTTTTTTTCTTTGTTTTTGAAAAAGCTTTTTTATTTTATTTTCTCCCTAAGTGTAAGAGAGCAAGTGTCTTTGTCTGTATAAGTGGGGGGAGGGGCTTTTCACAAATTATTATTTTATACTCGTATAAAAACATTAATTGAATATTATGAATTATTTAAGGTAAAGAGAGGTGTTACAATACTTTTATCATTTAGTATGTGTTTGAGTTAGCGTTTGCAAATGTACTTTTAATTAAAAAATTGTTTTCTCTAACGTTATTTATGTTTGGATGTTTTTCTTCAAACATTCAAACATGTTCTATAAAATAAAACTTATTTGTATTATATAGTCAAAAGTACTTTAAAATGTGAATTATCATGATTCATGAATCTGCTCCATTATTTCATCTCATAAGAGGTGGAATACGTAGTGGGATAAACGTAAATTTGGGATAAAATTAATTTTGCTAAATGAAAATTAATAAAACCAAACAAACATAATGTCAACCCCATTCTTCATTGCAAACTTAAGTTTAGTCTTATGTGAAAAACTAACACTATTGCTACCAACACCCCCTAATTACTACCCACACCCCTCAAAGATTAAAAAAAATAAAATGTCCAAATTATCCTTCTCTTTATTTCATCTTCTTCATAACTCATCTTCTTCATAATCCATCTTTTTTATTTCATCTTCTTCATAACTCATCTTCTTCCTCTTCAATCTTCATTCAACCCATTGTTCATCTTCTTCATAATCCATTGTTCATCTTTTTTATTTTAACATGTACGTGAACTTCAATTTACGTAGGTATACGTGAATTGAGTTCATGTATGTTTACGTAATCTGAAATTTAGTAAACGTACGTGAAGTTCACGTAACGTTACGTAAATTGAAGTTCACGTAGATGACTTATTTTTCAACATTCATCGAGTACGCAATATGAGTTCACGTACAGATCTATTTTTCGAAATTCATTGATTACGCAATTTGAGTTCACGTAAGTGTATGTGAATTCAAATTACGTATATTTTGAGAGTTAAATTTTAAAACTCCATTTATTACGTAAAATTTGCAGATTTAGATAAATGTGAGTTATGAGGTGTAATGGAAGTTGATAAATGTGAGTTATGAGATAATGAATTTGTAACATTGATGAAAAGGCATTTTAGATATTTTAATAATTTTTTTAATTTTGAGGGGTGTGAGTAGCAATTTGAGGGTTATTGGTAGCATTATTGAAAACTAAACATGCTCTTGGTTATAAGGAGAAACTTGAAGTCAGTGTGTAGTAGCAAAACTGAAGGAGAAATTTGTGTGAGTGTTCGATGTGGGGACTAATACCAGTACCTGCAAAATTTCTTTAGTTTGTAGTAGCTATAAATAATGAATGTTTAACCGATGGTGTATTGAATATTATATTTTGGCTTTTGAAGATAAGAATTTCGTTTTGATTTTGTGGTGTATTGAAGATTCATGATTTTGTGAAATTATGTCAAAATTCAATTGTGATTAATTAGTACCACGTAAACTAAGAATGAAACAAATGTGAAATATTTAAGAGAGATGATTCTTATATCTATTATCTTATCATAACATTTTGGATGGACAAATTTTGAAATGCCTTTTTATGTTGTTGATTTTGAGTTTATTGTTTATGTTCATTTTTTAAAACAATTTCGGATCCGTAACTATGAGTTCTTTTGATTACTATTATCTTTTTTCTTATAAACTTGGATATCTTTGTGAATTGTGTGACACCCCTTTTAAAACTCATCAATGCCTTTCTACGTTATAGGAGTTAGGAAGGTTTTAGTTTATCATATATTTCTTTGCCATGTTTTCTTTAGTGAAGAAGTTAAGGAAGTGATTCATCATATGCATCCACTAAATGCGCCAGGTTTAGATGGACTTCCTATTTCCTACCCCTTTTCATAAAAAATTATGGCATATTGTGAGTAAGGAGATCCTCTCTTCTGTGTTGAGAATCTTAAATGAGGCCAGATCTCTAAATAGCATTAACAAGTATTTAATTGTTCTTATCTCCAAATGCAAAAGCTCAACATCTCTTAAACAGTTTAAACTCATTAAAATAAGAGGTCTTTTGATTAAGTATAAAATGTTTTGGAAGCATTTTTATTTCGGTGGCTTTACTCATGGATCGGCTCTGCTTAAAAGTGCAAAATCAAGAGGGATATACTAGAATTTCGAGGCTTTAGTGACTTTAATAAGTCATCATTGGGAAAAGAGTGTTGGAAGATCTTTTTCCTAGAGGTGATTTTATGAAGTCCGAAGTGAGATATCAACCTAATTATGCTTGGCCTTGGAGGAGTTTAATGTATGCCAAGGAATTTGATTGAATTCGGTGCAAGATGGGTGATGATAGGTGATTTGGGGGTCTAAGAAAGAAACACAATTTCAAAGTCTCCAGGTCCTTGTTCAACATGCTTAGGTCAGTGAGCTTATTGATGCAGATACAAAGCAATGGAATCACCTTTTGAAAGAAGCTGAAGTAGTTGGAGAAGCATAACATAATATAATGTTATAATCCCAACAAGTAAAACCCGTGATTTCCAGCGATTTTACATTACCAAAATCTTGTGGTAATAATAAATTAGCAAGTGGGCTTAACATTAACAGTCTGCGATACCAAAACATCATAGTACAAAGGAAATGAAACCGAGCCGATAATATAAACAAGAATTCCAACTTCTAAATATATATCCTTCTTGATTCCCTTTCTATGCATATTCATTCATCAAAACGTGTAGCAATGTTTTTTGGAGAGCTTCTCCTCATCTCAATTGTAATGTCTCTCGTACATTTCTTACGTTGTGTGGACATGGCATTCTCCTTGCTGTTTGGTTTCAGTTTCACACTTTCTACATTAGTCCCACCTCGGAGAGTCAGAGAAACAACAAGTAACCTGTCAGATATAAAACTAGCTGCCAGCAGTTGTTTTAAGCATACCTTTCTCGGCCTTTTGGCTAAGATCTATCTGTTCTTATTAGTTTAATATCTGATATGTGGTCTATTGGGCCACACGATATTAAATTAATTTATTGAGGGGAAGAGGCCACTACATTAGCTTGCTATTGGGCCTCTTGAGTGTCGCCCATGTGTTGCACCATGGGCTTTGCGCACCCCACCAATTATAGATCAAACTTTGTTTCAATTTATGTGCTTTGCGCACCCAACCAATTATAGTTCAAACTTTGTTTCAATTTTTATTCGACCAGTGTTTTATTAGTGATAATAAAATAACTTTTATGAAATGCTTAATGTGGAAATGTTTTATTAGTTTTGTATTCATTTGCAAATGAAATAACGATTGTTTTTGGTGGGAATTTATGTTAATGATGTTGGCATATTCTTTCTGGAGTTATTACATTTACAGAAATAATTATAATACTGACTTATAATTAAAATGGAAATAATAAAGCATTTTTGACGTTAAATTTTAAATATTTATTAATGAAGTTCAATCTGTTGAATCGTTGTTCTAAAATTAGGTAGAAATTCCTTTACCATAAATAAGGCAAAATTCACAAGAAAAAGCATTGTGATTGTGAAATAACAAATATAGAACATATGAATACGTAATAATACAACAGATAAACCCATCGGTAATCTGTAACTGGATAATGCAAGCATGTTATTTTTGTCATATTGTATATGCTAGTTTGTGGCTTTTAGAGGCATCTCATAAGCATGTTTTTCCTCACAATAGAACTTTCTATTTAATTTTAAGGTTGTCAACCATGACATGAAAACATGGTGGTGCACATGAATGTTTGTAGCACTATGTTCCCTCCCACCCATATGAGGTAACCTGGTCATGTCCTGGTTCTACTGCAAAAATAAAAAGGATTATTCGGCTCTATTTATTTCCCCTTACTCTACATACTATTTTTCCTTTTTTTTTTGTTCAAGAAAGAATATGGGGAGAGCACTTGTTTGGTGCTTGGTTTTCCTATGTTTTTTGATTTATTTAACAGTTGCAGACTGGAAAATGTTAAATCAGAAGACACTGAAGAATGCGTAGTTTATCTTAGTATCAGATGCAATCTGAAGAAAGATGGACAAGATGCTTGGATTTTTTACATTGATGATACTCTTCTTTCTATAGTACCTTTCTACAAGAATAATCTGTATGGATAATTCAGAATCCATCTTAGTTTACAAATCATTTTATGTTAATTGTATACTGTTTTTTTGACGTAGAATTCTGACTGATGGGTCTTTTTACACCGACAATAGGGGAAACAAAATTAACGTGACAACCTTGGAGGAATGGATGAGCAAGGGTAAAGCTCCTGCTCTTGACCATTCATTGAAACTCTTCAATGACATTAAATCAAGAGGAATTCAGATCATTTTGATTTCTGGGAGGAGGGAGCATCTCAGATCAGCCACAATTGATAACCTTGCCAATGTTGGTTATCATGGGTGGACAGTCTTGTTTTTAGGTTAGTTCAACACAGCTCTTCCTTTCTATATCTCTAACTAATTCTTATCTTTCTTTTGCTTCTCATAACCAAACTAAATCCTCCCACCTTTCATTGCAGAGATCCTGCTAATGAGTTGGTGTCAGTGGCACAATACAAGTCTGAAGTGAGAAAACATTTAACTAGTAATGGCCATCACATTTGGGAAGTTTAGTTGACCAATTCAGCAGCATTGAGGGGAATCCACGTAGTATAAGAGAATTCAAACTTCCAAAGCCAATGAAATGCACTATGTTGCCTAATTTATCATCTACTTTCCCATTATAAATTTCTAAAAGTTGCACTGGTGTTTAAAGAATGAATTCTCCATTTTCCTGGTAAATAAATACTCTATAAATCTCTTAATTGCAAATTGGTTTTCTTCTTCAATCACCAAGCTTAGGTTTTGGTATCTCCCGACTACCAAAGAACTCCCAAGACAGTGCTTCTGCTAGGCATCCATCCAAGCCGGTGTCTTCTAGCTTGCTAGTTGCTACATTGGCTTTTCATTCTAGGTTCTAAGTCCACCTTTTTATTAGGGCTTACAATGAATTATCTACTTCATTGGATCTTAGTTGTTAAGAATCTAAACCAGTATTCCTGAGTAAGTTCAAATCCTCCTGAGTAAGTTCAACTAAGTCAAGTATTCCTGCACCCTTTTCTTATTACTCAACTGATTTACATGTGATATATCACCATGATTCATCAACAAAATGTATTCATCTATATAACACAATTTATAAATTGTAAATCGACACTCTAATGCAAGTAATAGTTTATTCCTAAATTATGGAATTTACCATTACTGAGATTTGCCCTCTAAAACTTATTATAAGGACAGGTATGTATGTGCTATAGGTATAAATGTAGGGAAAAAGTATTTTAATTCTAATCATAACCAGTGCCTTTATGTTATTGACCAATTTAAAAATAAAAGAAAATTGCAAATGGTGTATTTCACCATCCTACATAAAGCTTTCAAATTTCATGCTCCAACAAGGCAGAAAACAAAAGAAACATTCAGAACTCAAGTGAGTCGATGATATGAACTAGAAACTAGTTGAGCAAAACCCCATTTGTATTTCAATAGAATTTTAACAAATCTGGATTCTGAATTTGGAATAATGAGCCGAAACATTGACCATCATAAGTAAACCCAGTTTACATACATATTTGATTGCCTAAATGCAACTAACTACTAAGAAGATTGAGAAGAGAGTTTAAGGCACTCAGCCTGGCACCTCCTAAGGCATATGTCATTCCAATTAGGTACTTGATGTTGGTTAACACAAACAGTGCGGGCACAAGCATCAGCACATGCATCAACATCTGACACACCACAAACAGTAACACAAGTATCAGGAATTGGATCTTTTGAGAATGAGCCAACCTTTTTCAACATCCTCTTTGAAGTGCAAACCCTTTCACAGACGAAAATTTCATCGGAACTCCTCTCTCTTCCTCTTGCACTCTTCAACTTCTGCTCTTCAGCATGCTTTTTCTTCAATCTAAAAGCTTGTCCTGCGACAACCACAGGGATCGCAGCCCCCAAAAGTGACCACCAAATTTCCCCCATCTTTGATACGACACAACTTCAACCGCTCTTTCTTCTAATTACTACACTTCTGCACACCCATTTAACAGAAGAAACAACCAATTAGAAAATTTCAATGTTGATTTGTAAATCAAGACTAACAAAACAAATGTTTAGTTTGACTTTTGGATAAAATAAATTTGATTCTAGATGGGGCTGTGCATGGTTAACCAAATCATGTGAACCAACCCACATAATTAATCTAGTGTTAATGGTGAGAATTTATAAGACTGAAAATCTTTCTATAGTGAAAGCATAATGATGAGCCTTTAGGGAAATGTCCCTCACAATCACTCCCTCTTCCCCTCAGCCTCACTCACAAGCCAACCTTGCTCATAATAGAAACTAAAGGGTATAAAGGTTGGAGCTTTTCTGCTTTGAATTGTTGTTCCTAATCTATCTAATAACAAGTGCTCCAGATGAGAAAAATCAGGGGAGGGGAATTCTGCAAATTAAAAGTGTATGTTAGTTTATTAATTAAAATGCAAAAAATGAAATTGAAATTAAAAATGAAGTGGAAGAGTACTGCAGGGTCGAAACCGAAATCACATAAGCAAAAATTGTGGAAGCTGAAAAAACAAATGGAAGTGGTCCACGCAAGCCCATTTTCAAAACACTAATTAAGAAAAAGGTGCATTATCATCATGCAACAATGACTAGTTGCAAAATCTTTTGCCAAAATATCGGAATGGAACGCTCCATTATTCATTTCTAGATTTTCAACAGATTAATGGGACGGTTGGTGAAACAAGATAAATATCTTATCGAAAGTTAAAAATGTGGCTAATTGATTTACAGGTCCTTTAGAATTAATCTACTATCTTAATAGGTTTCTATAGAACCTTGGTTCAGAAGAGCTAACTATTGAATCAACTGTTTCATTCTCAAACTTCCTACCCTTATTCAGTGTTATCAATAGTGGATTGCGGAAAATAGAGAAACACCAAAAATCCACTATGGGAAATAGCGGACAGCATTCAAAGAAGATGCCCAGCTCCGCACAACATAGGGATTAGCACGCTTTCGGGAAGAACATAGAATAGTAGAGGATCCAGCATGCTAGCGGAGGCCGCATAGAGGTTGAAATAAGTAAATTATATATAAAAAAAGGCATGCTGCATACAAATAAAAAAGGGAATGGAGTCATATCATAGCTTATATATTGAAAGGTATACATATTACAGTGCATATAGGAATAATAGTCACCAATTCTTTAGTTTTTATATCATAAAAATAGACCATGTTTAGCACTCGTGCAAAATTTTCAGTTTTATTATTTCAAAAAAACTAAAAAACCAAATATTCTATTTTTTTCCGCCATTCCCACTATTTCAGCTATCAGAAATTGGAATAGTGGCCGCTATTGTCCTAATAGCGAAACTAGGATTGCATAGCTGATTCATCAAAAACCGTTATGCTATAGTGCTATGGCGCCACTATTTGACAACACTGTCTTTATGAACATCAAATTCAAGTCTCTTCCCTATATATCAGTACAAACCTATTTACACAATTATTTAAAGATGTGAATAAAAAAATAAGTACAAACAGAATAATCCCACATTTACATGATGATATATTTCTAACAATCCGAATTTTCCTTCCAAGTTAAACATGGTGCAAAATGTTGCATCTCTAAATGAAGATTTATGATATTGCTTAGATAACAAAATAATTGATTCTAGAGTTGCAGAATTGATTTTAACATGTTTAGATATGTTCGAAAAGAATTAAATTTGCCTGCCATAGGTTGGAACTTTTGCCTCCATAATTAATTGTTAGCCTCAAAATCAATTTTCATTACCACAAAACCATACATATAGTCGAAGAAATTTCTAAAATTTACCAAACTAAAGTCCATCTCTCCAAGGAATCACACCCCACATCTCAATTTAACATTTCAACCATTTATTCGTAGTTGAATTGCATGCAGTGATGAATGTACGACTAAGAAAGAGAATAAATGAAGCAACAATATACAACTCAAGCTCATGTAATGTAATTGAAAAGTAAGAAATGGAATGAATCAAAAGCAGTTCCATATCCGTTTTCATCTTAAAATGAGAGAAGAAAAAGTACCTATTTTTGCAGGAATAGGACGCGTGAGGTGGTGCGCGGTTGCCTGAGAGGAACGATAGTACCGAGAGAGAGATTAGGGATTCTGTATTTTTGAAAGAACTGAGTAGAATTGGATTGGGTGTTCAAACTTAAAACTAAAAAAGAGGTTTGTGTAAACCCTACCCATCACACTGCCCAATCAAATATAATTCTTTCATTTTTTCTCCAAAGTTTATAATGTAAGGCTAATTTTAATTTTCGTCATTTTATTTTTTATCAATTTATGAATTTAGTTTTTTTTTATTTTAAAATTTGATAATTTTAATATTTTATTATAATATTTTAATTATAAAATAATAATATATTATATTTTAAATAACGTAATATGTGATAGAACATCTATGAAATCACAATAAAATTTTATAAAAATTTAATTTTAATTTTATAAATTTTTTATTTTTATAATTTAATTAGTGAAATATAAATAATTAACATATTTACATGAGTTCTATGTCATGAGATCGTACATTATTTTAAATATATCAAATTGTTAT
>JBBPBT010000656.1:1068457-1089439 GCA_037974875.1 Cicer bijugum | reverse complement strand
AGAAAATATAAAGTTATGGAAAATATTTTATAAACAAATTTAAACATTAAAAAAGATTTTTATTTTTATTTAATTGACAAAAATTAATTTTCTATATCTATTTATTTTTTACACAAATTATTATGTATTTGGATATCATATAAAATTTATAAAATAACAGTTCAATTATAAGAATTTGACTTTATATTTCAAGAGACAATATGAAGATTAAGTTAATATTATCATCTTGTCATATTACGAACGAGGTAAGTCAAACAAATAAAAATAGATTTTGGAGATGAAAAATCTAACCTAAGAAACAAAAAGATAGATTTGAACTAAATGTTTATGTAAATTTTTATGCCTTTTGACAACATAACATGTTTTTCGATTCTAATTCACAACTCAAAAGGACTTCATATGATAATTGATGTTTATCATAAGTTAATTAGTATCCACAAATTTGAATCTAAAAATAGAAATACAACACTAATAAAACTCTCAAAAAAGAATTTACTTATCTATATACCATTAACCTACTTATGATATGTTTTGATGCGTGTTACGCAACTTTATCTTGTGTCCGCATATCATCCAGCTGGAATTTGTGAAATGAACATAACGGAAGCTTCCACAGCAACGCGGTTTTCCTCGTGGTTTAGGTTAACGCGCCGCTGATTCCAAAAAAGACTCGAAAGATTAGTCTCCGCGTAAACTCGAATAGATGCAACTATTCTATAAAATGTGAAACAAATCAAAGAAATCTCAGCCGTTTAAACCCTAGTATACATTTTGTGAAGAAATCTTAGCCCTTTTTTACATATTTATTAACACACTCTCTCTCTTACACACAAACACTATTGTTTCTCTCTCACATAAAATACAGCCACAACGCACCAAACCCTCTTCCTCTTTATTCTTCTCTTCCCTCTCTTCTCTTCTCTTCGCTTCTCCCACCCCCAAATCCCAAACTTCTCTCCTCTCTGCAAATATTATTCAAATTCCTATTTATATATATTGTTATATATATATATATACACACACACTCGCAGAGAGAGAGATAGAGAGAGAGAGAGAGAAATGGATTCGGATCAAGGAAAGCTTTTCATCGGTGGGATTTCATGGGATACTAATGAGGAGAAACTGAAGGAACATTTTGGAAACTATGGAGATGTTTTGAACACTTCAGTCATGAGAGAGAAGAACACTGGTAAACCTAGAGGCTTTGGTTTTGTTGTCTTCTCAGATCCTTCTGTTCTTGATAGGGTTCTCGAAGACAAGCATGTTATTGATGGCAGAACGGTTATTACTCTTCCTTTTTTCTTTTATTTATTTATTTATTTTGTTTTGATTTTTGTTTATGTCATTTTTCACTCAATGTTTTTTTTTTTGTATTCATTTCTTCTACATTAGCTAGGGTTCTGTCTGTGTTTGTGAGTGTGTTTTATTTTAAGAATTTTGTCTTTCTAGTTTTAACTTGTTTGTTACTGTTGCTGCTTCTGAATTTCAGGTGGGTTTCCGTTTCCCCCTCTTTTTGGAGGATAAAATGAAACATGTTTTTTGTATTGTTCAATGATTAAGTGTTTTAGTGGTTATTTTTCTCTATATGATTAGTGTATATGTCTTTCATTGAATTTTTTTAGCTGCTTATCTCTGGATTGTTAGTTTTAATTGATATGTACTTGTTTTTTCTTCATGGTCTGATTTGATTGTTTTGACTTGAGATATGTTTGTCTAAAACACTGTCCTACGATGTCAGTATTGTGTGCTGTTGTCATGGACAAAGTTGTTTAGAAAATAAATAATAGTTATGCTACTAGCTTTGGTTAACCTTTGTTAATAGATAATTGTTTAACATAATTGAACGGTATAGATGCATATTCCCATACTATGTTTTTGCTGTAAAAACTAAAACCTGCTTTGTTAGTTGAGGAAAATATTAAATGTTGCTTCTTTGATTGTAGGTACATTATTTTTCCCTTGTGTAGTAAGCAATTGCTAATGAGTATGTTTAAGATACTTAATTAAAGGATTCAAAATAGAATGTATCTAATGAATGTAAAGTTTAATGTTACACTTTTTTTTATTTCTTGATTTCATGTTTCACTTTGGGTAGCTGTTAAGAAAATACTATTAATGTTGTTTCAAAACTATAATGCCATGTTCTCATGAAACCCTTCTTATTGCATAAAGTCGAAAGCATTAAATGAAAAAAAAGCTTTCAATACATTGAGAACTCAATAGGCATTTAATTTTATCTTCACTGAGTATGTCTGCTGACATGTCATTACCCTGAAGCTGAGATGTTGTTTCAAATATATGGTGTTTATGTTTTATACTACCGCTTCTAAGTTAATATCTATTTGAAAATTGAAAAATGTTGAATTTTCTGGCAAGTTTATTTATAAATATTTATGGAAGGTGATATTGTGATTGTTATGCTAATATTTTATATTTGAACCACTTTATTGAAATCTTGAGATGTAAAGAAATATAAATCTTTGGAGTTGTATGTGATCCATTTCCTTCCACAACATGCTTAATCTTGAGTGTAATTAGGAATCAGGATTACATTTTTTGTGTTGATGAGAACGCTCTTGTGTGAATGCAGTATGAGTGATGATTCTTATGGGATTTATTGATGGTTTTATCATGTTTTGTTTGATATGTTTTTGGATTTGCCCAAATGCCTGAAAACATGACTTGATGCTTCTACCTAAAAGATCAATTTTGATAGCGCCAAAAGTTGTGGAATATCAGTATTATCCTGTGACCCAGACCCTTTTGTTTGCTTTACTTCCCACTATCAATTATAAGCCTAACTAGCAACTTTGTAATTTTGTTATTCAGGTTGATGCCAAGAGAGCTTTCTCAAGAGAGGACCAACAGATTTCTGTCACTTCGAGAACTGGAAACTCGAATTCTGGAATGAATTCGGGTAATGGGGGGAATGTCAGGACTAAAAAGATATTTGTTGGAGGGTTGCCTCCCACTCTGGCAGAAGAAAAATTCCGCCAGTACTTTGAGGCTTATGGACATGTAACTGATGTTGTAGTCATGTATGACCAGAATACTGGACGACCGCGAGGATTTGGATTTATTACATTTGATACTGAGGAGGCAGTTGATAGGGTTTTGCACAAGACATTTCATGATTTAAATGGTAAACAGGTAGAGGTGAAGCGTGCACTTCCAAAGGATGCCAATCCTGGTGCAAGTAGCCGAATGATGGGAGGTTCTGGAGGTGGCAGTGGTGGAATCGGTGGTTATCAAGGGTACGGAGCTTCTGGTGGCAATCAAAATGCATATGATGGTCGTACAGATTCTAGTAGGTATATGCAGCCTCAAAGTGCTGCAGGTGGATTCCCACCTTATGGTTCATCTGCTTACAGTGCTGCTGGATATGGGTATGGTTCAGCTAGCAATGGTCTTGGTTATGGTGCAGCGTATGGAAGTTACGGTGGTGCCGCTGCCGGGTATGGTGGACCTGCTGCTGCAACATATGGGAACCCCAATGTCCCTAATGCTGCTTATGCAGGTGGGCCACCAGGTGGGCCAAGGACTTCATGGCCTGCTCAGGCTCCCTCTGGATATGGCTCTATGGGTTATGGGAACACTGCTGCTTGGGGTGCTCCAAGTGGTGGTGCTGGATCTGGTTCAGCAGCTGCAGGTCAATCCCCCAGTGGAGCTGCTGCATATGGGAATCAAGGTTATGGATATGGTGGCTATGGCGGTGGGTATGGTGGAAGTGACAGTTCTTATGGGAATCCAGGTGTATATGGTGCTGTTGGTGGGCGTACTGGGAGTGCTCCAAATAGCAATGCTAGTGGGAGTGAGCTACAAGGTAGTGGTGGCAGTGGCAGCTATATGGGCAGTGGCTATGGGGATGCAAATGGAAATTCTGGTTATGGAAATGCAGCTTGGAGATCTGAACAGGCTCAAGCATCTGGTAATTATGGGACTCCTCAGGGAAATGGTGGCCAAGTTGGTTATGGTGGTGGCTATGGTGGTGCTCAGTCTCGACAAGCCCAACAGCAGTAATTTTGATAGTTCAATCACTTGCTGGATCTTGAACTTGACTTGATGATCCCTGCCTATTATTCTTCTTAAAACATGAGCTCACAATGAATTCTTTCAGCGGCAAAGGAGTTACTCACGTTCATTATCCATACACAATGGGACTGGTTGGGTTGCTTGAATCCCAGTAGTTTGCAGTATTTGCTTTCCTAGTTTATTATAATAAGTAGTATGGTTGAAGAGATACTAGTTGCTACTTTCTATTTAGTATTTGTTTCTGCGTGTAGTTTTAAATTGCGTGTTTATGGTTTTAGTTGATCTGGGAATTTCCGTTCTTGTAGCATTTCAGCTATAGTATCATATTTCACCTTATATGATGGTTTGATGCAGCTATTTGTGTTGTCATTTTGGTGTTTTATTCTCTTTCCTCTAATAGGAAATCTTATTGTATGCACATGCTTTAATTGTTAGTAGTACAAGTAGAAATAAGATGTAGTCAAGGTATTTACTGATAGCGGTGGACACTTGGGTTGATCACTTCGTAATGGGTAGCGATAATGGTAGTGATAGTAAAAACTTTGAGGATGGCATAATCATTTTCCCCCTGTATTTGCACTTGTGTTGTACAGGAGGAGAGGTGCACCAGTATTGAAGTGGAAGCCAAGTGTCCACTCATGGCTAAGGAATGAACTTATTCAGTCTATTGTGTTTTTCTGAGCCAACGCATCATCAAATTCGCAGATTCCTGGCTTTTCAAGTGATAAAATTTCACAACCTTCAACCTGGTTTGTGGTGGCTGACAGAATTGTAGGGGATGATGGTTTGCAGCACATTGAGTAGATCAGTTGGCTGTGACTCACTAGAATTTTGGCTTGAATTTTAGATATCTAGTTGAGTGTTACCTAAGATTTTGGCATGTGATAAAAAAACTCATGCTTTGGAGAACTGTCTAAAACAATTTTATTGTGATAGGAAAAAAATTTACTAGTAGAATTGTATCATTACATCTTCATTCCTAGCACTTCTTTTTCAGTTTTAGCTTTTGTGTCACCTTTAATGGTGTGAAATTGGTTGTGCTCTATATGGTAAGTGCCTTTCTGTCCAACCCTGCCTGAGGGTTTATACTGGCATTGTTTGTATGTGGAAAGTGCCATCTGTTCTTTATCATTCAATGTATTGTTACAGTCATTCTCTGGTAATATTTTTCTTCCTTTTGTTTTTATTTATGAATGACAGGCTTTCTTATACTATAATGTTTTTTCCTCATTTGTTGCTTCTTGTGTTCAAAAAAGCTAATAGGTGGTGCATGCTATCCCATACCATTTTTATAATTTGGACAGGTTTTTATTTATTTTTTATTTATAACAAATTCCTCTCTGTTTTGGTGTTCCTTCTCATATAATTCCCTAATAATCATGTAAATCTTTACCTACAGAGACTACAAACAAACCCAAACACCTCTGCGCAATCCCACAGGTCACAATCACCTCTGCCATGGGGGCCGATCTGGTGGTGGCTTTTGGATTTGTGGGTTTTACATTTGGGGTGGGAAGGGGAAGAGGGTTGAGAAAAGGTGAGATTTTGTAGATGAAATTTTCTGTTTCTTTGACCGTTGTGAGTGGTGCTGTTTTTTATGCTTGTGTTGGTGGTGAAATTGAAGCAGCCAAGGTGGACAAGGAGGATGACAAGCTAGGAACTTGTTGAAGTTGGCAATGGATGTCTTAAGTTGTGTTCCAAAAGAGAATATTTTTGAGTTTGTAGATGTAGTAGTAGTGATCAGCCAGGTGGATGTTATGGTTAATGAAAGATGGGGGTAATGGAGATTCATTTCATTGATAGATAAAGAGAGGAACATGCAGTGGTTTGTGAGAACGAGGCCACTGATAGGTTGGTAAGGGTACAAGGTAACAGAGGCAAAGGAGAAAGATGAAGATGATCTAGAATTTTGATATGGTAAGGGTGTTGATGGTGAAGGATTAATTAATTAATAACTTTTTAAAAACTTTCAAAAATTGCTAAAATGCCCAGTGAATCTGTTGGTTCGTGCTCTGAACAGAGCCTTGTTTTAGAGTTTCTTGGATTATAATGGTCACCCTTATATGTTATTATCATTCATAGATGAGAAATGAGGAAAAAATTAATTGATCATTCTTTTGATGGATATATATATATATATAATATGGCCAGCAACGTTATTCATGTAATAATATATACTAGAGAAGTTTGTCTGCCTTGGTGTGTGCTATGAATTATCTAGCGTAAATATTTAAGAACTGCAACCCCTTGCTTTGTTTGTAGTTGGCTTTTCATTCTTCTCTCATCAGCATGAGCGTGTGAAATTCCGTTTTATATATGAAAAAAATCTTACAAATGTAGCTGTTTGCCTCTCCGAAGCAACACAATTTAGCTCCTCTAGTTTAACGATGTTCAAGTGATAACAACAATGTTTTTTCTTTCCCTCTTTCTAATAATCAGAACAGAGAAATATTTGGATTATTAAGAAATGAGATACTACATAGCACCACCGGCAACAAGTGAATGTATTTTGGTGGAATGAGTGAGGCTTGTGCTTATCAGGGCCAGCTTTTGTATGGATCGCTGAATGTAGTAACGTTACCCGGGCGTGAGAAAACCACCTACATTGCAACACATAACCTATCATATCACTAAATGCTACAATTGTAAATTCCAAATTGCCTCTATAATGTAACAATGTACCTGATAATTCCCAAGTGTGCGTGACTTAAAACCCGCACCACAGTAATCAAAATAGTATTCCCATGTTCTGATGAATTTTTCATTAAATCCAAGATCCAAAATTTCACTGACAGCATAAAAATAAGTTTACGTGTAAACATAGTTACTTGAATCATTCAACATAGAAAAATAACTACGTTTGAATCAAATAAATAGTATACCTCTGCCTTTCCAAGAAGTTTTTTCTCCACCATCTTAGTGTTTGATAGTAATGAATTCCCATGTTCTCAACATGCTCCGCGCTACAATTAAAAGTATTCAGTTAATTATATTCATAACTAAAATTTAACGAGTTATTAGAATTCAACTCATCTAAAATTTTATCATTTAAAAAGAAGAAGAAGAAATCAGCAGTAACACACACATTTATTATATATATATATATATATATATATATATATATTGTACCATAGTTTGGATGTGGATGCCATGGCTGATGTTATCCTACTTAGAGAGGGTAGGCAACCTCCTGGAAAAATATATTCCTTTATAAAATCAGAACTGCGCCTATACTCATCATAACGCTCATCCGGGATTGATATGAACTACATATACAGCAACATAAATAAACCATCTTCAATAGTTAGCACCAATTTAAATACCAATAAACATTACATAAAAGTCATACCAATATAACTAAGGTCAATCAATACCTGGAGAACAAGAAGTCCATCATCTGCCAATAATGATTCACAACAACCAAAGAATTCTTCCATGTATTCATGCCCAACAGCTTCTATCATTTCACTGAAATATGCTTATACATTATGTACTAGTATGTTGGAAATATTTATTTTATGTGAATTTGAGTCTGCAAAATTAAAAATGAAAAATAGCTTACCAAGATATAATCCTATCAAATTTGTATGTCTTCGGCAATTGGCGGTAGTCACATAGAAGAAATTTGATATGGTCCTGAAACCATTATTCCATAACATTAAACATGAATTTGCTCATTAGTCTCTTACATTTTACAGTATTCTTGAGAATATGTCAGAAAATGAACACATTTAAATCATATTTTATATCTTTAAATCCATGACTTCATGAAAAATAATTAGCTTGTTTAATTAATACCTGAAGACCAGCATCTTGAACTCTTTTTTCTGCAAGCTTAAGTTGCTCCTTTGACAAAGTGATACCAGTGTATTTGCAACCAGTTTTTTTGACAACTTCAATGGCTAAACTTCCCCATCCACATCCAATCTCAAGAATTTCATGTTTTTTCTCTATTTTAGCCTTGATTTATTTCAGGAAAAAATTAGATATTTTGCTAAAACATAATCTAAAATAGAAAGAAAAACAAACTAATAGAGACCAAACTCACTCACTTTTTCAATCAGAAGAGATATTTTTCTCATTTGTGCATCTTTCAAGTCTTCATCTTCATTCTATCAGACAATTTAAAAAGAAATAAAGTAAAAAAGTATTAATCAGCTACTAAAGAAATTTAATTAGTAGTATAATATTTGCATGAAATTTGAGCTCAAGCATCAAATAATTGTTGTTCTTACCTTGAACACTGCACATGAATATGTCATAGTTTCATCCAAGAAAAGTGCAAAGAGTTCATTACTCTACAAAGACCAAAGAAGAATATGTTGGCTTAGTTTCAAGAACTTCAAAAAATCTTAGAAGGACTCCGTCCAGAGTAAAATATAAGCAAAAAGATACAAGTACTTATTCCTTGAAAATAACTTAATAATGTTCTTTATTATACCAGATCATAATGCCTAGAAATGTTTCTGCGAGCTTGTGTGAGAGTATTTTTCCTTGAGACATGATCCATGAAGAACTTTGCAGATGTCAAACCAGCAGTAAATAAAATTGGTGTCCACCAACCCCTAAACACACATATGAAGAGTTTTTATAATGCAAATCCAATTAATAGATTAATGTAAGGTTCAGTTCATCATATCAACTTACCTACTCTTCTTCAATTTTGAGTTGGATGCATTTAAATCTCTGTTGGCTATTAGAACCTGCATTAACAATACCAAGGTACATGGAAGTAAAGAGAAAAATCCCAAAAGTGACAACTCTGCATAAGATTTAGATTAGTATATACCTACCAAGAAAAAATTTAAGAGACCTTCATCTTTATCAACGAATGAAAAGTCTCCATTGATGTATGCATCTGCAAGGCCTAAATCTGCTTGTGTCATGACCTGGAAAACAAGTACAGATCATTAAGGGTTGGTTTGAATTGAGTTATTTGAGTTTATCTATTGAAATAAACATTTGTGAGACTGCTTGTGAGAATTTATGGAAACAACGTATGACATATCTGTAAGTTGTTTTCAATTTATTTCCACAGACTCTTCAGAATAACTTATGAAAATATATAGTTTAATGTTTGTAACTTATATTAAAACAGATCAGACTTTATTTTATTTTTGCTATAGAAATAGTTTGTACCCTAGCACTTATATGATAAAAGCTTAAGCTATATACACTTAATTAATTAAGCTGTATATATCATTGCATGACAAAGATAAGCATGTCTTGTCACTTCTACAGCTAGAAGGATATCAATTAATGATCCTAGTACTTGCAAAATTTAGAAGCACGTACCTTCCAATAAAATTGAGGATTGTGAACTCTCATAACACTCTTTGGAGAACACTTTTTCCCCGTTCCCTCAAAGGTAAACATTGTTCCTCCTTCCTCCAATAAGCTATAACACCTCAAAGTAAAATGTATCAGTAAATAAACTCAATAATTTTTTATATGTCTAATCTATAAAATGTATCAGTAACTCAAGCTTTGAAATAAAAAATTTATGCTAAGGTCAATCTAGAGCATAATATCAAAGCAAATGATTATTATTATTTTTTTTAAGGAATAGCAATTCCAATAGATCCTCAAAATAACTTAGGACGGCCCTGCTTCAAATAGGCTCATATGAAGAAAAAGCTCTTAGCCAAATGTAGATAGAGCTTGTGATGATAATTCATATTAAAAGTGTACACACTATAAGAAGTGAACTCACGTTAAAGAACCAGTAGTAATAAAGCAACTGAGGAATCTAGTCACAAAGAGGCGTGCTCCAAGTTCCTTCCAAGAAGGTACCATGTGTATTGGGTTGGTCAGAAGGGCACAACATCTTCCAAGAATACCATGAGCTGCAGCCTTGCCAGCCTGAAAGTTCATTTTGCAAGGGAGTTTCTGTTAAAGTATTGAGATTTGAGATGTACACCAACAATATTTTGTGATTTGTTGAGTGTAATTTTGTTGTTTTAGTTACTTTTGCATGAATTATGGCAACCCATACTTGATAAAGTGGTTTAAGACTTTGTAGTCGTGGTTAATTGATTAGGTGACAAACCATCATATTGTGCTACTGTTTTTCTGTATGCTGTTTCTTTTTTTTTTACCAGAAATAATATTTTGTGTGAATGAAAGTGATATCATGTTTCTAAATTTTTTAAAGAATCTAACCGTTTCTTTTGCTTGTTATTTATCAGTGAAAATTACATTTCTTTTTTCATTATAAACTAAGCTTTAATTACCTTCAATCCATCTTCATGAAATCCATAACCTGACATGTATAATGAAATACATATAAATTTCTAAACAAAATAGGTATACATTAGTAATAATTATACACATATATAAACAACAGATGATTTCCTCTCAGGCTGATATCTCTCTTATCTTTCTCTGATCACTTGTTTCTCTCTCACCTATCACCCTTCTCTCCCTCTCTTCTCTCTTTATCTTCCAATTATCTCTCTCCTTTCTCTTTATTCTAGGATGACAAAGTCCTCGGCTTGAGGGGGATTAAATAAATAGATCAACTTGAGGGGTAGAATGTTTGAACTATCAAGTGTTAGTATCCACATTCGAGGGAAATAGACATGGTGAACAACATATAAGAGAGACGACAACCCAAATTTCCAATGTGGAGATCTCTCGGGTGATTTAAGATCTCCTTGTGATTCAATAATCATCGAGAAAATAAGCAAGAATGTACCTTGGTAGGCTCCAGAAAACCAGATCCTTCTTTTCCCTTGAATACTGTCAAGCTCTGCTGAAGCTTTGTATGCAGCAACTGATGGAACCGGGTGTCCAGTTGACCACTTAAGCAATGTATTTTCTGGTACATGATCTGGATTCAGAGTTACAAAAAAGTGTTTACCTGCTTCTTCAATATTCTGCAAAATTAGAATCAATAGTAATTTACCTACTTTATCCACATGGAATCACTCATGAATCATGATCAATGCATTTTTACCAACCTGAAGAATGTTTAGCCAGTATGTCACACAAACTTTGTTGTTGTTACTTCCTAGAAAATTCCATGCACTCCATGCTGCTGGGTTTTGTGGCATTAAACTTTTATCTCGGTGAAGAAAAATATCACTGCCAATACATATCAATGAATAATTATACATTGGTTGGATTCAGACAACAAAAAGATTCTCTGACATCATCTTACATTTTTAAGCATCAATAACGTTAACATGCATGAAGATAAAGTGATATCTTAATTACTAGTACTTTTACCTGTATGCATATTGAAAAGCACCAATAATTCTTCTCTCATCATATGTTGCTTCATCTCCTAATAATCTCAAAGCATCAGGTGCATGTATTGCCATTATGCATCCATCATACATTTCTTCAGAACCATCTTTGCAGTGAACAACACATCCTGCAAAAGTGTTTCAAGAATACTTGTTACTAGAACATCATTCAAGGAATTGAGAAAGTAACAAGGGTTGAGAATTAAGATTACTTACCATTTTCAGATGCTGAAACCAAATCCACCTCACAATTAGCTATTATTTGACTGCCATGACTCTGAAGCTCTTCTTTAACCTGAATTTTTTAACATCATACAGTTAATGACTTAGTATCATAATCTTATAGTTTTTTTTACTAACATCATATATTTCATACATAGTATCATAATCAATAAATAGCACCTTCTTAACATAATTCTGCGATCGCCATTTGACAGTTAGCCACTGTGGTCTGCCAAAGAGCTTCAGAGAGGATCAAGATAATCAATAAGTAATCTTTAATTTATTTGGATAATAATCACTATATAAATCTTGAAGTGATTCAATTGTTTGTCGTAGTACCTGAAGTAGATGGTGATTTCGACAGAATGACAGAACTGAGAAAGCAGAAAAGCTCAAAACTCCTTCATAAGAGCATGACCAAATAGAACCACAAATTGGAATCTAAAAGTGTTTAATGTGATAAATTAATGTACACTTAACAAATAATAAATTCTGATATTTATAGAGTAAGCAAAAAAAATTAGTCTAATATATATAATTGAACTCACAAGATAGGCTTTCTGAAATAATTCTGAGTAACCTCTTGACTTGAGGAATTGCCCCAGTGATTCATTGTGATCAATTTGTATGTTATTTTCAAACATATCAATATAGCTGCATTGATATGTTACTTGTTAACTAAAACTATGAATGAGAAAAAAATGAGTGCAACATATTAATCTATGTACTTTTTCTGGTTTAAAGCATTTTTAACAAATAAATAAAAGGTAAACACATAATGAAGGTAACAACTTGCCTTATAGCATCATCTTTGAATTTGATAATTTCCCTAATCATTTGCCAAAAGTATGGATTCAAAACATTTCTCTTCTGTGCAAACAAGCCGGACAAACCGTTTCTGCTGCCCCATTCGCAGCCTCGACCTTTGTCGAGGCTGACGGAAAATGACATGTCTGATAATTCCATATCAACTCCAAGACTCTCAAAGAATTCCATCATATTAGGATATGTGACCTGTTCAATACTCCATGTTACATTGTAAAACATCTTCATAAACGCATTTACAGTAGTTTCATAATATAAATTGATCCATTTCTATCTACACAAACGCATTCAATAACTAAAATATTCAAGATCAAGCTAGGATACTTTTAAAATTCAGGCCTTGTATACTTTTAATAATTTTTTGTGCCAGATGTTTTTTTATTAACAAAGTATTGTGATGATGATTTCATCTCCAGTTATCTGCTTATCATAGTATAGTATGTAGTTCAAATAGTAAAAGTTATTTGGTCTAAAATTATTTCATTTCATGGCTTATCATCCAAGCATAACAGAGTAACAAGCGTATATACTATTAAGTAGTTAATTCAGTTTTAATGCGTGAGTTAGTTAGTTCTGTTTGTTGTATAAATACAATTAAATCAGTTTTCTCTCCAAATTTCTCTTTTGTTCTTAAATTTTCAATAAGTGATAGTGTGATATAAGGTTCTAACCTATACAACCAAAGTATGGTCTCATGAGTCAACAAATATAATGTATTTATTCTAAATTTTGAAAAAAATATATAAATTTTTATTGATCAAACTTTATCTTATATTTAAAATCAAGAGTAGTTTGAATTTTATAAATATTAATGTATTTTTTGGAAGAGAAGTTGATCCTTTATTTAATACTTTTTTGAAATAAAATATAAATAAAAAATATAACTAAAAATTAATATATCTAATTTAAATTTAAAATTATTATATATATTAACTTTTCAATTATTTACCCACGGAGCTTTCATATTTTGTCGATTAAATATTTCAAAATTAAACTTAAGAGTATATAATTAGTACTAGTACGTAGCTGTCCTAAAAATTGTGAGTAGCATCATCTTAATCAAAATATTTAATTGGTCCGAAGGAACTGTCACGCCAGGACCACTAATGAGGCCCACAGGCAAGGAATCATATTAGAATGGGGGGCCCAAAGACTATCTTTTGGACTAAATTATTATTTTCATCCCTTAAAATATTGGATATTGTAATTTTAGTATTTGACTCAAGTGTAATTTTAAATTAATCTTCAAATAATTAAAACAGTTATTAAAATATAACTTAGTCTATGTGACATACAATTTATCAAAATATTCTATGATTATTATGACGTAAAAAATTAAATTAATTGATATTTTAATAATTTGAAAATTAATTTAAATTTTTAATTGAGTTAAAATTAAAGTGACAATGTTTTATATTTTTAAGGATTAAAATGATAATTTATTTTAATATTTATTATTTTAATGTATCATATTTATATTAACTAAAAATAATCTAATAAAATATTATTGAATACTTATAACTACTTAAATAATAATACTTTAAAATAATTAATGAATTTTTCGTAATTTTCTTAAAAATGTGTTTAAGATAGTGATTGACACTTGTTTTGTTTTATAAGATAAGATAAAAGGGTGCTGTGTTTTTCTTCATGTTCTTTTTAATAAACACAGAATCTGTGAAGTTCAAGTGTGCATTAACTAGTATAATTAGAAAGTACAAATGTTAGCTAACAAAAATATTCTGTAAATGCAAGCACATGTGAAAACCGAATCAAAACTTCTCAAATCCTCATCTAAGTGTTCTTTTCAAACAAACAAAAAATCTCATGTAAATGTTATTAATTACTAATAACAGCTAAACATCTAGTTAAACAACGTAATAGAACAGGCAAAGACAAAGGTGCTATGCAATTCACAACAAATTCACACTGCATCATAGGATAATAAAAAAAAAAATTAAATAAAATAAAATGACGAATTCTTTTTGAATGACACTATACAGCTGTTTCAAAAAATTGATATAATTAATTTTACTCTCTTTAAAAGGATTTAAAAAACAACAAAAAACTTCGTTCCACTGTTTTGGATAATGTGATGCAAATGTTGAATCCAAGATTAATTATTGGAGCTGAACCTTAACTTACAAAACAGTTATAAGACAATTAAGCAAAATCCGAATGAATTATGAAAAATGAACCATAAAAAAAAAAAAAAAAAAAAAAAAAAAAAAGTAACAAAGAATGTGGTGAATGAATTACCCGGTTGAAGACCATGAAACCAAGGTCCAAATCAACACCATCAACATTAACAGTTTTTGCATGACCACCCAAGTAATTTTCCTTTTCATAGAGAACCACATTCACACCAGCTTTGGCTAACACATAAGCTGAAACCAAACCACTAATTCCACTACCAACCACTGCAACTCTCATTTCTCTCTCTAAACCTTTTCTTCTCTCTTCAATGAGAATTTTGAGAACGACAACACAATTAACAATGTGAAAGAAATAAACAAATATAATGTGTTTAATTAAATGGACTTGGCATTCGTGGAACTCAATCCTCCACACAGAAGTGAGTGAACATAGAAGAAGACTGTGACAACTTGAAATAAAGTACTATTTAAATATATTATTTATATTGCTAACATAAACAGCAAGACTATTCCATAATTACTCAACAATTTGCAATTAATATTGTTTAACAAAACAAAATATTTTTCTTAGTTCTTACCAATCAATGTCAACAAAACAAATACTCCAAAAAGGCAGAAAATAATAATAATTAATAACAATAATAGCAATAAGTAATAATATTAATAATAAATAAATAAATAAATAGTAGTGGAATTTTCGTAGTGAGGCAGCTGCTGCTCCACCTGTCCCTCCCTATCCGGAAATAGGTTCTCTTGGATTTGGTTTTAGGTAACTTAAAAACAATAGAAAAAGATGAATATAAAATCACTAAAGATATACAATTTAAAGGTAAAAAATCTTCTACTTTCTTTAATAATAGAGTAAATAATGATTTTTAAACATGTAAGTCAATGTTTTAATTATTATTGAATGTATTTAAATATATATATTTTTTAATTATTTTGATAGTTAAATTTATTTTTAAATAATTAATTTGATATTTAAATATATTTTTATCAATTATTTTAATTAATAAAATTATTAAAAAAAAATATTGACCACGCATTTGTAATTTCAATACAACTAGGGTGACAACATCTGACACAATATTTATAAACTTTGTACTGAGAGTCGTTGCAATTTAGATATTAAACTAGAAATTTCGGTTCCCATATTACACATAAATTTTATTGTTAATATTTAATGAGGTTAATACATAGGTAAATATTGATCCTTAATATATAGTTATTTTTAAGCTTAAATATTTAATAAGGTTAATATACAGATTTCCCTTTCTTTCTCCATAAAAACAAATGTGGTTACAATTTTGATTTCCTAATTAATTCTCCACATTTTTTCTTCATCCAATGTAACCTGCTTATTCTTCACGAATTTTTCAAGATTTAAAGAGGAAAAATGAGTTGATGTGATGAACTGTATGTAGTCAAATAAAGTTGCAGTGTACTGTAACTTTGAATTCTCAACAGAGATGTCAAGATCTCATCGAGTGCTGTGATAAAAATTAAATTCAATCATTTAAATTGATTAACCACTCGTGTTGTACGAATTTGATTTATTGATTTATTTTTAATTTAATTGTAATTTTAATTTTAATTTTTATTTTAAGTAAATACAAAAATAATTATTTTATTTTATTTTTTTCAGTTTTGGTCATTTAAATAGAATTTTAGTTTAAAATTTAATAAAATTTTATTTTATTTTTCATTTATTTCAGTCACATATGTCTAAGATCTCGTAGTACAACAATTAAATATAAAATTTATGATCATAAATGGTGTACTATCATTTTAAAAAATAAAATTTCATTAAATTTTATACCAAAATTTTGTTTAAATGATTAAAATTAAAAAAAATAAAATAAGAGACTAATTTCACAATTTAATTAAAATAGAGATTCGTTTGCAATTAAGCTTTTATTTTTAAAAACAATTAATTTAGTGAGGGACCAAGAATGGCTTTATTGAAGTGATGTTTTACATGTGATGCCATTAATTTGATGGCGGTGGTCACTTTGCATAATATTATTATTACCGCATTCACAATGAGAACAGTAAAGTAAATAAGTGGAATCAAAATTGCCTATAGGCTTATTTCATTTTACATAATAGTTCTTAACAATCACTTAATTTCATCCAACAGCCATCAACTTTGCTGTAGGAATTTGGTCATATATTTTGCCATAAAGAAGTTTACCATTATACCTTCCTTAGTAAAGCATACACAGAACAAGTGATAATTGTGGCTAAAACATTAGATATTGCAACTACTGAATGAGAAATGCGTCCTTTATCTTTCCTTATAACAATCCCTTCAATGATTGGATAATTGACAACAATTATATAAGCCACAAGGAAAAGCTGTATGAACATCTTGTCCAATTCTCCCAATGATAACACTCTATAGATTCCCCCTATGAAGCAAAATATGTTGACGGTAACAAGTGTAACCATTGGTACAAGAAACATGTTTGATGTTCTAAAGTCATATTTGTCCATTTCATAAAGCATAGTTTGTTCCTCATCTTTCACTTTGTTGGTTGGCAAGAAACTAGCCTCTCTTAATCCAAATTCCTTCATTAGAAAATCTAAAAATCCATATAGATGACCTGATATTGATCTCATCATCCACATCCTTTGCTCTATTATCCATGATCTGAATGTTCCTCCAGTTGAAAGGACTTCAACTAAATGTTTGGTGAGAGCTGATACATAGATGTATGCAAAAATGAAGAATGATGGTTCTGAGACCTGAAAACCAAAAGATTTTTGAAAATATATATATGTTAGTACAATATTTGAACCAAATACAATCAATTCAAAGATAAATAAGGAAAGTAGATATCTCTATATAAACAACTTAATTAAACAATATAAATATTTATGTATAAGTTATTTTTAGAATAAAAAATAAAATAAAATAAAATTATTTTCATATACGATATAAACTATTAATAAGTTATAATTATGAAAAAAAATTAAAAAAAAATTATAGATATATTATAAATTAATTTCATAAACTCTGTCAAAGAGACTTATAACTAATTTTTAAATAAGTCAATGCAAACATACTTTTGTTTTTAAAACTAAAAATAAAATTAAACTATTTTTATATAAATTATTTTGGAAAGTTCATAAAAATAAGTTGAAAATAACTTACCAAACATGTCATAAAGTGTTGTTTTAAGCTAAACATTTCACAAATGTTGATGCTAATAGATAAATTCAAATATATTATTAGTTGTTACCTTAGGGTATAGAGGAATTCCAGATAGTAGACAAAGCTGAGGGACAATAGCAAAACACCAAAGAGGTAAACAAAACAGAGGGAAACATGTAATGTATGAAAGAGAAAGTCTGTGAGGAAGATACATCCTTAAAGGGCAATTAATAAGAGGACAAAACTTGGAGAAACCATTTTCAAGAAGTCCAGAGCTCCATCTAGTGCCTTGAATTAGTAAATCATTCAAATTAGTGGTACTGTTTCCAAGGAACTGTGGCTTAGGTGGATCACAGTAAACTGAATTCCAACCATTGCAATTTAGCCTGATTCCAGTGTGAACATCTTCACATACAGTACCATATAAGAAGCCAACCTGTGATCAACCATACAAAAAAAAATAATATATTAAATAAAATAAAATTGAAGTGCATTATGTATGTTGGATAGATTAATTAAACAATTTTTTGTAATTATAAAATATGCATACCTCTTTACCCCATTTAGTTCCAGTTTCATAATTACAAGAAGCCAAAAGCAAAGTCTCTTGTACAGGAATTTCACTCCTAACAGTGACTAAATTTGTACTGTCTTTTTGCTTTAAGGATTTGATGAACTCATTGGATGTGCCAACATATTTTTGGAGTTCAAAATCAGTGTCTGACATTCAAAACATATAATATAAGTTTGTATTTTAAATAACAGTTGTGCCAACATATTCTACCTGCATTGCAGTTGCATTGTGGTTTCGACATTATAAAAAATCATTATGTCGCAAATCTTTATTTAAAAACCTAGTACTAGAAGTATGTATCTATGCAAAATTACAATATGTCATATGAATTAAAGTAATTGAATAAATCATAATTCACCCTGCTCTATACCTTTATTCTTGTAATTCCCATATAATGATTCCCTTTTAATATAGAATCCAGTGCCAGACAATAAGGGCCCCTTAAGTCCATCCATACCTTGCCATAAAACCTGAAGTTGTGACCAAAATAAAAAACACAGTCAAAATTTCACATGTTCATTTTGAAGATATAGATAATATACAATTATATCAAAATTTGAAGTGTTTTACTTTATAAGTATCTCGGTGCTGACTATTATATATGTCATTTTTGCTAATATTGTGAAATTTCTGAGGGAATTGAACAAAAGCAAGTGAGGGTGATATCTTGGGGTCAAGGTGGAAACACAGTGCTTGTCTTGCAGAAGCTGGTTCACTGCAGAACATGTCACAATCCAGCACTAGTATATATGGAGAATTGCTAATCACTCCAGAGACACGATACTGCAAAAATAATATGTATATTTTATTATAAGTAATCAAATCAAATCGTTGATTGCAAATCTTCAAAAATGCTTGAGAATGGTCTTGTAGTAAAAAGCAGATAAATAGTGGCCGCAATTACAGTTTTAGACCTCAGTTTAAACCATGCTCCTATATTTCATTTAACAGAATCTAAAGAGAGATATTAAAGATAGAGAATGTTACAAGGGCATTGAGGGCTCCAGCTTTGAAATTATGAGGATGAGAAGGCTTTTTCTCACGGGAAACATAAACAAGTAATGGCAATTTCACTTGCTCTAATTCACCACTGCCATTTTCTTCTATCACCTGCCACCAATCAGTACATTTACATGAGGGAGAACATAAATATTAAGAGAAAGAAAATAAGTATTATCCTTAATTTGATTAGTAGTGCAAACATACAATTTTGATAACAAGCAATTTCAGTGCAAACACCAAATAATTGAATTTTGCATAAACCAATTAAACTTCAAACTAGACTATTTTCAGTTTGAATATTTTGTATATGAAACATTATACCTCTACAATAGACGGATGATTTTGACCTGTTACACCATTAGTATCTCCAGAGTGATCGTGATCGTGATCTTCTTTCACTCTCATTAAACCTTCTTTAAGAGCCTCATATTTTTCCTGAAAGAAAAATTGACATCATATATAAAACAAGTATTCTTCCTAAAAATTGACATCTATTTAGAATCTACCTTGATCATTCTCTTATATGCAACAAAATCAACATCCCCACAAAAATCAGCACTATCATCCTCTGAATCATTGAAGTAAGCCTCAGGACACCTACACAAAACTCTGTATCTTACACAAAAAGGAATCCACCACTTTGCGAACTTGAAACCCTCCTTCATAGCATTCAATGTAATATTTGAACCACCATCATCAGAAACATAGACATGAAGTTTCTCAGGTGGATAATCCAATGCCATAGCTGATAAAACAGTGTTGACAACATCCAAAGTAGGTTCCTTAGTTGGATCAGCAGTGCATATAAAAACATCAATGTGTGGAAGTTTATCATTTTCTGGTAATCTTTCTGGAAACACAGTTCTTGTAATTGGGTGCCAACGAAATGATTGGTCTAGAATCCATAAAAAGGAGAGAATGATTTCAGATGAGAAAAGTAGAAGGTAAGGTAGTAATAATGGTGTTTGTGAGTTATGAAAAAGGAAAGAGAGTCTGTAATAAAGTAAGAAACATATAGCTATGGAATGGAGGAGCATGTGTAACCTATTGGTGAAAATTAAAGAGTTGTTGACATGAGTGGCATTGAGAGGAAGAGTTTCCTCCATTGAACTCATAGTATTATGGAATTGGAATGTTGAGTATTAATTGTTCACTCTTATTTTAATATTGAAATATGAATGAATAGTAAATTAAGTCTTATAGTGGAAAGTTTTGAAGATGATAAGGTGTAAGTAGACATAGAAGCCACTAATAGAGACTAGGAAGAAAAAACGTGTTTGACTTGAAATGGAAATATGTTGTGAATGTTATCATCCGACAAACATTGTTGAAGCCGCCTTTGATTCTATGCTCTTTTCAAACTTCTAACTCCTTCCACATAACTTCAAATCATATATTCCTTATATTATAACACACACATAAAACATACAAGTCAATATTAAATATAAATATTGGAAAAACAAATTCACAATTAGTACACATGGCATCATTATTTGTAATAGATCATAGTTATGTTCTTATTGTTTAAAAACACTTCAACATAAAAAAAATCTTTTAAAGTGTATTGATGAAAATAACTTTTTTAAAATTGCATTTAATCAATTAGTTGTTACATATCCCTCTCATAATATCATCTTTCATTTAAAACTTCATTTTAAAACTTCTTTGGTATCCCTTAATTTCATGAGTTTGAACTCTAAGATCTCATTTTTTTTAATGAATTAATTTTTTTTAATATTAAATTAAATATAAAATAATTTATGT
>JBBPBT010000656.1:1012751-1024896 GCA_037974875.1 Cicer bijugum | reverse complement strand
AAAAACAAAAACAAAAACTTCAAGGGAATCTTATATTTAGAAACTGATGGTGGAGTATTATTTAGAATTTCATAAAGCTTGAGTACCTTAATTTGGCATATCATAGAATTACATTCAAAGACAGCATGAAAGGTTCAAATACATCAGATCCCTAGACCATAAAAGAAAAAGCTTTAAAATATCTATAATTTAATTTAAGACTGATGACCTTGTAGCATCATTTTCATTTACAGTGGCAAGTATTTCCAAACCCCCTTCTTACGCATCCAATCACTCACCCCTCCCTCCCATAAAAATAAAATGAAAGAGAAAAAAAAGTATTTTGGTGAAGAATTTATGCTTAAAGGTGTCAAATCAGTCGTGACAAAAAAAAAATATCGATATTATTAAGTTGGACGTTTTGTTTTGGATTAATTGTGTTAGTTAATTACGATGAAATTTATTATCTCTTCTAAGATAAAAAAAAATAGAAAATCATGTCCTTAGTTCGAACTCGATCTTGCACACAAAAAAAATGTAAAATCAAGTCGTCCAACATAGGCTATCAGATTCAAACCAGTCCATATTCTACTAGGTCAAAAATGTTGTGGTCCAGCTCAGACTAAAACACGTCAGGTTGGATCCAATTAAATCTACATTTTTAACAACAAAATATCATTTCAAATAGATCAAACCAAAATGACCCAGTTATTTTGGACTCTAATTAAGGAGTCCAATCCATCATAAAAAACATGTCCATTGGGTCTGGTCAAAATTGAAAGCTCTATTTATGCCAAGTGCATACATCATTTTACACTGATAGGAGTAAAGTTGATTGACAAACAGAATCTTGCATAATGCTTCCCTTATGAAGAGCTTCTTCTGCGATGTTAAACCACTTCAGAGGGACTCACTCTCTACATTAGCACTATGAATGGACTATAACTTCATAATAATTAATATAGAACTTTTGAATGGAAGTAAATGCAGGGATGAGTCAACAGAAACTAAAAGAATGACATTAAATCAATACTAGTCCTCTGAGTTAATCATAGCAATAATCCTAACAATGTATTTTCTAAGCAATAAGCAAGCTACACATAAACATAATTCAACGTTCGGTATGAATATTTTTGCCTATTTTATAAAAATGACAGCTAGTATACTTTATAAATCTAATTGCAATTAAATGTTACTATGCTTTTCAAATATTCAACAACATTAATAATCCTCAATGTACAGTGTTTTCCCATGTGGTATCAAGACGGATTAAGGAAATGCTCACTACATTGAGGATTACAATATGTAGTGTGTATTCAATCGAGTAAAGATGCACCGCACTGCAATTTCCATTTCATACAATCTTCAATACCGAAACTGCTTGCACATCCAAGTAACGCATTTTGTTGTTGTTCATAACGACATATGTAATTCAATCCTATAAGAAGTTCACATATAGCTTCCTCTGTCTTTCTCTTATCAGCAAAATATAATGTCTGAAAAAGTAGCACGCTCGTCCTGTTACCTAATTGATGTTGCTCGAAATTCCTATCGCTTTGCCATTTCATCATGTTACGAGCAAGTGGAGCGAGCCACCGAAGTATCACATCAAGAGTAGCCTTCCAGCCATGGGCAAGAGGAGCATCATATATGGCCAAATCCTTGACATAGGTCTTAAGTTTGGCCTTCAAAGATAACCTTAAGCTAGTTGGAAGCATCTGATATAAATCATCCCTAGCTTCTTCACCAACTAAATGTGGAAAGCTAAGTAATTTCTCAATGACAATAATGATGTTAGCATAGTGCAATGCTAGAGCACAGCCTCCAAGAGTAGAAGGACGAGCATAAACAGCTAATCCACTATTTGGACCAAAGGTTGAGCAACTTTGAACACAAGATTTCATTTGGCTTAGATCACAAGTGAAAGGCACAACATTTTCGGCATGATTTAGACCCTCAGAGTGGCACAAAGTCTCATTTTTCTTGACAATATTCATAGTACTTTGACAGCTTGATAGAAAACCGTATCGGTCCACTCGATCAATAACAACAACATCGTTGTCGTCGTCAAATTTTGAAACTGAGCTACTTAAACTGAGACATTCCATGAAAAGTCTACCTGGACTTGTTCCACAAGGAAAACCAAAATCTTCAAGTTGAACATATGCTAACTCGCCTCTCTTCATGTCTATATGATGAGGCTTACTACCATTTCCACCAGTTGAACTCAAACGGTAACCATTTTTCTTGCTATGATCGCGTTTCAACTTCACCGAATCCACCTGAACATTAATCGAGCCAGACATGGATCCACATTCGTTTTGCACAAGTGGCGAACCATCCCCATTACCAATCCCAAGCCTACACTTCCTCACTGTAGAATCGCCGAAGATTAAACAGATTCTAGCATAAATGGTACAAACTGTCCTAGCCAACAACTCAACAACCTTATCAAAATTCTGATTCCAAAGTGAAATCTCCTTGAGATGCCTCACATCTTGTTTCTGCCATGCAAGTTTCTGCTCAAAATCCCTTTTACTCTCCTCATTCTGGTTAAGCTGAAACTTCTTCACTGTTTGTTCCAATTCATTCAAAACCCCTAATTCACTATACAAATTCCTAGTGGCACTAACATACCTATCCATTTTCCTAACCATTCCTTCCATATGCTTAACCAAGAACCCCAATTCCTTCACATCTATAACACCACTAACAATATCCCCAAACACATGCTCAAAGCCTTGCAAAGCAGGCATAGAACACTTCTTCCCCAACCTAGAAACCACGCCAGCAACACGGTTCAACTCTTCAAGCTTCTCGGCTCGAACAAGCTCAAGTAAATAAGCCTCTTCAGATGAAACCAAGTTTCTAACACCCTCTGAGTTCAAGATCTCATTTCGGAGCTTAACTATCTCAGACTCAGACAATGATTTATGAAGGTGAATGGTTTTTGACATTACATTAGCTACTTCAAATGAAAGAATCCCTAAAGTTACTTTCTTATTATCTAACCTTTTAGGACCAAGTTTTCTCCTAGCAGAAGAAGTTTCAAAAAGAAGTGCTTGTTTGATATTGGCACTTACCTGGTTACCCATCTTCAAAATCCAAGAAGCTTCAGCAACCATGGCTAACACTTTCCTTCTGAATCAGCCAAAAGTGAAACCTTGTGGAGAAAAAAAACAGAATTCAAACCATGAAAATTAAACCCATTAAAACAAATAAGGAAATGATCATGAAAACTTGTCAAAGTTTCAAACTTTCATGCTAAAAAACACTTTTTGGGAATGAAACTTTGGATGGGGGTGTAGAAAAAGCAAAAGGGTACAAAAAGAATTGAAATGGAAGAATAGTGGAGAATTGAATATAAGGAGCAATAGCATAAGAGAAGAGACAAAGAGAAAGTGGAGTGGAGGGAAAGAAAAACAAGAGGTATTGTTGTTGTTGTTTGAGACCTAATCTCTGTCTCTTCTAACTTTCAAAAAGAGGATCAGAATTTTGAAAGTGAACTAGGAGCTAAACTAAATTTTATTATATCTTTTTATTATTTAGTTTTTTGAATATTTTTTTCAGTGTATGTGAATGCAATTGCGCGTCATTTCAATTAATTTTGATGGTCCTTTTTTGGGTAAGGAAATAAAAATAGTTGCCGAGCCAGTTGCCATTGAAGTCTTCAAGTTAACTACTATACCTACCTACCTAAGTTCTAAAAAAAGTCTCCTTCAATTCCATCCTTATTAAAATAATTTTTTTTAAAACTTCGAACTCATTATTTTATATAAGATTTTAAAAGTTTATAGACATTTAATATTTTGTTAATTTTAAAAACAAAATTTAAAAAAAAATTGAATTTTTTTCAAAATCATATCAAAAAAAAAATCTAAGAAAAATTTTTGTGAGAAAAATAAATAAAAATCAAATTTTTTTCTAAGAAAAAGTAATTGATTTTTTGTTTTTAAAAAAATGGGCCTAGAAACAACTAAACTTACAAAATTTTAGAGAATTTTTAATTTTGGAACTTGCTTTTTTAAGACTTTTTAAATTATAAATTTTTGTTACGCCTCCAACATGCGCCAGAGCCAATAATTAAGGGCTTGTTAAATTGACAGCTCTATATCTATGAATACAGGGCACACAACATCAACACCATTAGATATTATTAAAAATATATATTGCTAAAATTATTCATAGAAAAAAAAAATTAAATACACGTGCTAGTCAATATATACAAAAAATTTACAATTTAAGAAATATAATAATATTAAATTATTTTTCATTTATTGTATAATACTTTAAAAAAAACTATTATATAATATATGTATTTAATTACTACTATATTTTGAGAGAAATTAGTCAAAATTGATGAACTACATTAGTGGATCAGTTGTATCAACTAGACTTGGTTTGAGTTGTATTTTATTTTTGAAGCGCTACTAGTACTTAAAATAATTAACATGTGTTAGTTTGAACATTTTTGAAGCGGTACTAGTACTTAAAATAATTAACATGTGTTAGTTTGAACATTAACTAAAGACAAAACAAAAGCCAAACTTGTTATTTTAAATTGAACCACTATTGGTCCTTGAGAGTGAATGAAATGCCTAATCATAATCTTAATCCTTCTATGGGTGACGACTGGGAGAAAGTCTCTCACAAGATTTAGACATATATTTAGGTACACATATAAAAATAATAGAAGAAAAAAATTAAAAAATATATATATTAAAAATAATTTAATAATTTATTTTATATGCAATTGTCTAACAATATTTTATTATTCCAGTTAATTACGATGGTTGAATCAATTGAAATACTTAAAATTTATTTTCATCACCTCTAAAACTATTAACATGATTGATCATAAAAACTGAATATGTAAATTTTTTACATTTATAGTACATAAAAATTAAATTCATAATTTAAATTATGTGTATTTTTGTGTGTTTAAATAATTTTTTTAAGTTATGACCACTAGCCATTTAATTTGTGATACTTTTCAATTTTAAAATCATCTTTAATACTTTCTCTTGTTTTTCCATCTTCACCAATTCAAATTGTTTATGAAAGGTTTACACTTTCACTTTTTTGACATTGGTTCCTCTAGAATAACACTTGTCAAGAATTTCCAAGACTTCTTTTGATATCTCATTATAACTTTCATCTTTAATCATTTTACTAATGACAATAATATTTTCCTTTTTTATTTTTTGTTAATTTTATTTTTTGTATTGTTTATTTAATGGTGTTGATGTTTTCTCTTATGAGATTTTTAACGAGGCAGATGTTAATCATTTAGATAGTGCCATTGGATTTTAACATAGTCCCTTCCGAATAACTTTGCCTTTATTTATTTAATAATATCTATTGAAATGTTGCAAATAATATAAAAAGTTTGAGAGGTGTTAACATAATTATAATTATAATGTCAGATGCACATGTGATATATCTTTGTACTCTTAGTTTGTTTTTGTCTTTCAAAAAATAGTATTAAAAATAATTATGATTATATATCTTGAAGGACCAGTTCTGACTAAGGAAACATTGGACAAGTTCAATAAACAAAAGTTAATCCACAAAACAAACCATCAATATTGCAAAATTGAACCCTTTGAGTACCAGGAACTTTTACAATATTTGACATGCTTTGGTAAATAGGTTACTTTAAAAATAAAAAACAGGTTTACAAAAAATGATTAAATATGTCTGCATCCATAAAAATACAATATGTTGTTTTAATCTCTATTTGATTTTTTTACTACTTTTTTTAAATCTAATAAGGAAACATTGTATTATTTTTTTAACTCTCCCAACAATAACAAGAAAGTTTGTATCTTCCCAAGAAGCTAAAATCCATTAAAAAAAAACCACAAAGTTAATTGTGTAAAGCTCCCATTAAAGAAGGGTCAAGCCCAAAACAAAGTTTCAGTAGTGTAAAGCACATGAGTACATTACTAAAGTTTGAGATGGCACAATATTAGCCCATTGAAGTTGCCAAAATTGAAAGAAAAAAAAATAAAAAATAAAGAGATTGCCCACTTCGAGCAATACATAATTTTAACTAAATTGGTCAATTTTTTTAACTAAGTTGGATTGACTCGATTTAATAATGATTATGCATACAAAATTTTAGATAAATTATATTCTCGCTCTCTTTCAGAAGTTTTTTATATCATAAACTTATGTGTTAATCAATTAAACTAATGATTTAGTATGTGTTTGGTTATATTATGATAAAAATTAGTTTTGAATTGTTTAATTTTAGTTAAAATTAAATTTAAAGTGATTTATATGTTAAAATATAGTTAGATATGATTTAAGATAGTTAGAAGTTAGTTATGCTTAGTTAAAGTTTTGTTCGGTTAGTTATCACTATATAAAAATATATTATTAATTATATAATAATTCTTCACACTATTATTTTAAATTTTATATTTTTTTAATTATTTATATATTTATTAAACTCAACTATGATTCTCAACATTAGTTTGAATATATATTAATATAAAATTGAGTTGAAATATAAATTTTTAAGATAAGAATGACATTTAGATTCAGAAAGTATAAATTTTAGTTTCAAATTATAATCAATTATAAAAACAAAATAAATTATATTTTATATTATTTCTATTTAATAATATTTAAATATATCAAAATTTATTTTGCAATTCTAAAATTGATTTTGACTTATTCAAAAATGGAATATACAAATACTTGTTAAGACATTAAAATTGAAAATTTTATTTTAAAAGTGATGTATTCAACTCTTTAAAATTTTGATATTTTCAACACAAACTATTATTTTTATTTTTAATTTCATATTATTAATGTACTTGTTAGTATCACCCTCAAATTATAACTTAGTGATCGAACTAAGACAAAAAGAACTAAAAAAAAGGATAATGCAATGAAACGAAAATGCCAAAAAAATGAGTGAAAAATTGAAAACCACTCAATTTGGGCACGGCATAGACATGCAAAAGGACAAGTTAAAGAGAAAGAGAAAGCCATGGAATATTGCTTTGCGTATCAGCAACCAGCATTTCTAATATTTGAGGTACAACCTTTTCTTTTTTCTATTTCTAATTGCTTTTTTTTTTTATCATCTTTGGTTTGGCTACTAAAATGGGATTAATGTGCGACATGTCATCACCTTGCTGTAGGCGTGCGCCGTGACCTTTTTGTCTTTGATTAGTGGAAACAAAAGAATTCCATTAACAATTGTTTGATTTTATGATCCCTTTTGTTGTCATACAATCTTAATCAAAGTATAGTGTCATAAATATTACTTTCAAATACAATGGTCAATTACGGTTCCAATTACAGGATATCATACTTTTTTTTTAAGTTAAAATTATGTTTAAGAAAATAGAAAATAATAAAAAAAGTTAGAGGACAAAGACCAAATTCAACAAAGAAAAAAAAAAACAAAAGTAGCAACTAAATTACGTTAAATAGTACTTTTAACGATTGATTTTCTTGTGTTCTCGACCTTTAAAGTCAAATATAATACTCCACCAAGCTCTCATAAACCCTAACATGTATGGTGTGCAACATTCTTATTTAAGATTTAATCAATAGGAGTGTGCACTGTATCACTCTAAGGACCAATAATAAATATATGAGAATACGCATGTAAATGTTTATACGCCTCAAGTATTTCCTCAACACCATCCACAAATTGAATAGAATATTATTTGATTCAGACAAATTATTACAAAAAATCACATGAATAACATTATATGAACATCAACTCTCTATCAACAATAGTCTCATACATACTATTTAATAGTAAGCAAATACTTCTAAAACAAGAGTGTATCACAAGGTGATTCATTAATTAAAAACTTAAAATTTCAATAGTAATTAGTATTATTAGTATTTTATTGTGGATGAAAAAATAATTTAAATCTCGTCTTCATTGGCCTTTTGCTTCCTAAAAATCAGTATAAACCAAATTATGAAGGGGCTAATAATAGTTCTGTAAAATATTGAGATAATAAATTAAAATCGTTAAAAAATGAAAACCATGACTCTTTTGACTAAGAATAATAATGAACATATGATAAAATTGAGCGTGTTACAAGTCTAGGAAATTTCTCACTGTTCATTAATAAATAAGAAACTTTACAAAACACTAGCAATGACAAATACTTGAAAATATGTATGTACTATGTAGTTACCCTTTTAAAGTTCGCAAGTGCAATAGGCACAACAGATGATCTTTTTCTTTTTTTCATTTTTTCAGTTCTTAACAATAATAAACATATAGATCAATGCTACCTTGTTTCCTACTCAGAGTATATGACTCTTAATTAGCCTTGTGGAAATTACTTTAGTCATCTTGTAGATGTAAAACTTAAGCATCAATCAACATAATACATTAGAAATCTTTCTAAAGAAAAATCTCATACCCCTTTTTAAAAATAATTAAGTCATATTCCCTATTTTAGTATTTCTAAACTATATATATACAGGAGATACTAGACTACTCTTTATCCTCACTCCTTACTTAAACTTTTGTTAGTTAGTTATTTTAGAAAATTGCTTTAAACATAACAATGCAAAACTCAAGCACCAATCAATAAAATACACCATTAGAAGGATATTTAGAAAAAGAAAAATATATCTAGAAAAGAAAATCAAATTGAATGACCCACATGTTTGATGTTGGATGCCATTATTAAACTCAGATACTTAGATAATATGCTGGTAGGTGATTTAATAGATAAACTTTTGTGTACTATCAAAAAAATTGAGAATGTATTCTTTTGTTTTGTCCACATTCGTATATAATAATAAGGTTGAAGATATATATAGAGCAAACAAGAAAATGGTAATACTCCCTTCGGTTTCGAATTGGTGGTTTCAAATATAAATAAAATTTATCTAATTCTATTATTTTAATGCTATAATTCATAAAATACCTTTTAATTAATGTATATTTTACTTTTCAAGAACTCATAAAACAAATTTTCATAAAGGGCCCATGTGAGAATACAATTACATTTTTTTTTATTAATTTGAAAAAATTAAATGAAACCAAGTACTTTTCGTAAATGGGGTGAATTTATTTGTTGTTGCTTATATGTATGTGAGTCCAGAGGGAAGTATCATCAAAAGGTTTCGTATATGGGGAAGTATCATCAAAATATTTTATGATAGTGATTTGATTCCATGTATTAAGGCAATGCATTGATTGATATTGTTCTACTGGATTAAGTCTAATTCATTGTCACAAAATCAATTTATAAGATGTCATTCTATAAAAATCATTTTCAAATCTTATCTTCTGAGTTCATTTCTTTTAAAATAATTTTGATTTCATATTTTTTTTTTAAATCTACATCAAAATAGTATAAATTGTTTTAGACTTATTTGTTACCTATTAAAAAAATTGACATTCAATTACTTATATATTGATTTTTAGAGATTTTAACATTATAAAAATTACTTTTTTTAAAAAAAATAAATATATATATATATATATATATATAAAATACTATAAATCATTTTTAAAAAAAATCTTAAACTAACAAACCTTTTATCAATGAAATTTGAAAATTTTCCAAATATTAGCAAGGTAACAATTTCGTATACATGTAGTAACTACTAGTATTTGATTGTACGGGGAGCTCATTTGAGTTTAGCAAAGTAGGACACTTGACATCAAATAAAATTATGTATAAAAACAAGAGTTGGCTGGTTGTGATTGTGATGAATGATATGATAGAACAAGAAGTATTTGGGTAGCACATTATCATTTGTGTATCCTCTGTGCATGTGGGTTAGATACCATATGCAGTTGTATCAATCTTGTTGTGAAACACTACATGTGTTGTTTGGACAAAGAAGATGACATATATGAGCTGTTATGCACCAATAGTGGTCCTCTCTCTTGGCATGTTATTATCAAATAATAAGAAACTGGCAAATTGAAGGTCATAACCACAGCAGTTAATAAAACACAATTTTCAAGTACCAGCTCTACACACTTCAAATAGCATCAAGTTATTTTTATGGTGGTTGGACCAGTAATTGAACTTTAATACTACTTACTATCTTAGATTTTGAATAAATGGACAAATGATGTAGTACTTGACTTGGATTGCTTGCACTATACATTTCCTAGTCGGAATCTTATTTAAACAATAACATCAAGTTTTTACTTTTCCTCCTTTCAATCCAAACAAAATAAAGGTATACATTTGCTTGATATACACTATGCACAGAGTACTCAAAACTAGCCTTCCAATTTAACATTTCAGGCTTGCAACCAAATAAAGATACTTCAAATTAATCACACTTGTTCATGCTTTTTGTTATCTGTTAAGGAAGTTACTGAACATTGCTAATAAATTCACACATAGAATAAATTTTTATTCAACTCACAAATCACAAAAAATATTCAACCGTAAAGTGCAAATTTCAAACTCCAAGTCCAGTCATCATAAACAAAAACAAAAAAAAAAAGGCCTGAAATACATTTGCTAATGTTTTCTATTATGTCAATGAAATGAAAATTTCAACACTCATGCTGAAATATAACAACTTTTGACCTTAATAGCAGCGAAAAAATATTGATATGAATTTGTTGTAGTGAAAGACAAAGGAGCAAGAGCAGCACATGAATGATGTTCCCAATTTTCGAACGTTGAGCCGGTCACCCACACACAGATTCGTTGAATTAAATATTAATAATAAACATTAACAATATGCTTCAAATTGTATATAGACAATTTCAAATTTTATATATACAATCTAATTGATAGAGAAACAGATTGCGCAATTAAAAAGGGGTTACATATTCCTATGAAGTAATAATCTAATCGAAACCCCAAAATTAAAAATTATTATTATAAATATAATAAAGGAGTAAAAAGGGGAAAAGCTAAAAATAGAAAGAAACACACAGGGTCTATTGATTTATTCATCATAGCATAACCCAGCGTGTAAAATCGGAAAAAACTTTTCCCCATCAAATTGAAAGAAAAAAAAAAAGATAGACCGTTGGATTAGATCTATTGATTCTGATAATTTCTGAGTAAATATTATTACGGACTATCAGATCATGATCATCAACTACACGGGAACAAACGGCGGCACAATCGGAGGCGGGTCGTAGCAGAAAGGAGCCGCTGGGTGCTGCCAGTTTTTAAACGTGACAAGGACTTTATCCGGTTCGACGGAGGTTCCTTGATGGCGGTGAGGTGGATCCTGAGAGGGTCTGGTGTCTATTGGTTGCGGAGGCGGAGAAGAAGCTAGCGGAGAAAGAAGGGGGATGGCGACGTTCCATTGAAGGGAACGGTTAATTTGCAAGGAAGAAGGTGCTCGCTTCTGTAAACGACTGGGTTGGTGAGAGGTTTGTTGATCTGCCATAAGAGGTTAGATTAGATTAGATTGGAATATTAGTGTTAGTGTTAAGGGTGAGTGATTTGAAGGAATAGGAAGAAAAGAAGGAGAAAGAGTGTTTGTTTTCTTTGGTGGTTATACTATAAGAGAGCCTTATATATATATATATATATAATAATAAATAAAAAGAAACCGTCAAAAAAATAAAAATATGGACGTGAGGTGCACACGTTTGAGCTGGGAAGCTTGAAAGGATCGGATCAAGTCACACGACCCACTTCTTCAAAATTGGCTTGGCTCCACCTCTTACAGCTTCGCTTCTGTTGCGGCTCATTGTAAAAACATATTCATATGCAAATTTTACTATTCAATATTTCTTGTATTTAAATAAAATTATAAATCTTCTGTCATTCATAATTTAATGTAATAAGTAGTATCAAGTAAGAAAAAAAAATACTTCAAAATAACTCCAATATTCCAAACCAACTTTAAGAGTATAACAAAAAAAATATAATAGAATATAATTTATATAATATGAATTAGAATCAATGTTGGATTTAATTATTGTGGATGAAAATATAATATTATTAAAAAAAATAATTAAATTATATCGATCAAAATATAAACTTACTGAAAAAAAATTGATCATTGTAAAGTGTTTTTACTTTTTCAACAAAAAAGTGTAAAGAATTTTTACACAATCAATCAATTACAGTCGTTAAATCATTGCTAATATTTGATTTTTATCATAATTACTTTCAAAATCGTACATATGATTAGATATGATGTATTGAATGTGTATAAATTTTTTCATTTTCAA
>JBBPBT010000656.1:995222-1005554 GCA_037974875.1 Cicer bijugum | reverse complement strand
CATTAAAAATAATTATTTTTCATTAAATAATATTTTTTTCTTCGTAATGATACTATGTAATATTCAATTTGAAGAAAATAAATAATTGTAAAAACTAAATATATGAGATAAGTCTATCTCATAGACATGAAGTATTTATTATTATTCATTTGATAAAATCTAAGAGAACAATTAAGTGTTACATTTTTTTAATCCAATGTGTCTAGATATGAGGTGAGAAATATAATGTAGTAGTCATAATAAAATACCGTATAACTTATTCATATTATCAGTGATATTTAAGAGGTGCGTATTTGTGTTGTAGTTGTCATCATAAAAAAGCTGATCTATTTGAATCAAATGTCAACAAGAACAATTGATCACATGGACCTACTCATATATGCTATTGTCTTTTTATTTCCAAATAAACATAAATACGATATAAAGTAACTACCAATAATAGTAGTCATGTATGTATTTTTTTTATAGAAATCCCTAAAAAGACCAAACATATTAATTGAGAGTTAAAATTATAAGAATAACCTTTACCAATAATAATAGAGATGTAAGAGCAATGAATATTAACTAATATTTATTACATTGTAATTTGTTACTGATAATACATCAATAGTTTCACAAAAATATTACATATGTGTTAAGAGTAAAAGATATGCTAAACCAAATTACAATTATAGAATAATAAGAAGGGCGGAATAGAGTTTTTCGGATATGTCACATCAATTTTTTTTTTTTAAAGTAACAATATTTAAATGAAGTAGCGATGTTTTGATAACGTATTCTCATAAAATGTGAAAGTCTATTTTAAAATATGATAATAGATGAAAAATATTTGTTTGGACATAATATTTAAAGATACACATATAAAAAATGAAAAGAAATAATAATTAAATAATATGACTAAATTATTTTTCGATTAATTTTATTTTTATTTTTGTGTGCAAATATTTTTTAATTTGGATTTGTGCCCATATAAAAATTACTAAGATGTGTGTAAATTTATGATATGCAGATTATGTTGGGGGAGTGTATTCAGATGATGGTTCAGATGTGAAGAGTTCGGCCAATTATGCAGATTAACATAGGTAAAGTTGTGAACATGAAGCAAAGTGGCAACAATTTAATGGCAATTGGAGGGCCTTGGTCTCTTCGAAGTGAAGGTAAAATGCTGCTAGAAAGTCTTTTTTATGTTGTTGTATCCCATATGAGAAGTCCCACATCGAGGGATATAGTAGAAAGAGTAATACTGTCTATTATAAATATTATTGGATAACTGACTTGAAAACTTAAAAAGGGTCAGTTGGCTAATTATGCCACGCTCACCCTTAGCTGGTGAGTGCTGTATGGCTATCAAGACATATGGCTGACATAATTTTTGTGAACTCATAGGGTTGGCTCGTTTAGCCGACCCTTCAAATGTTGTTAACATTTTTCTTTTTTTAATGTAGTGTATTTGTTATTTATTATCTGACATTAATTTGATTGATATGTAGTTAAATATATAATATAAAAATTTAATTGAACAGAAACGGATGTTGATCAAACTTGGAAAAAGTAATAATATGCTTTTACGTTAGAAGAAATTTCAAATGTATTGATAACCCACTCCTATATTACAATAACTTTATATTATTATACGTAAAAAATCTAGACTTCATTATTAGATAATGTAAAAAAATCTTATAATTTTCTTATTTTTATCATTTAACTACATTAATTTTTATATTTTAAAATTTGATAATTTTAATGTCTCAATTATTTATAAATTAAAAAAATACAATACAGAAAAAAATTAAATTCGCAATAAAAATTCTAAAAATTTAATTTTTAATTTTATAAATAATTAATATATTTAAATATTTTTATATTTTAAAATTATATGATATTATTAAAAATATATTAAATTGTTTTTAATTTGACAATTTAAATAGGAGACTAAAATTATGAGAGAATTAATTCCGTAATAAAAGAATTAAAACTAAGATTAAATTAAACCTATTTTTTAATACATATGAAGGGTCGGTAAAATGAATTGACGTGTGAATTTTCACAAATTGAGTAATTGCACAGCTAATCTCAAAGATGATTTTGATACATTAAAAATATAATTAACATCATAAAAAACTGTTTAAACTCATTTGTGTTGTGGCTTTATCAATTGGCACACTTAAATGACTATCAGTTATTTGTGTTGTTGTAGCTTTAACCCATGAATTTAGTAGTAGTCTATTTCAAACTTGAAGATGTATCAGAGACCTTCAAGAATTCATGTAACACATAGCTTGAGCTTGAAGATAATAAGAGTCCTTGTATTTTCTGTTACTTCCAATGTGAACCCCATTGTGAATCCAGTCTTCCCTATTTATCCATGAATCCCTACCTAAATCAAGTACTCCAAGAATCTGCAAAGACATGTTACCTACTTTCAGAGTTTAAGAATTAAGAATTATACACATAAAACATTTAATAACCAAGGAGAAGAAATTAATAAAGAAGCGAAACACGATGGTCATATTTTACTCAACATACCGCCCCGCCTTTCCACGACACAAATGTTGGATTTGTCCTCGATTGTATAACCTAAGAACCGTGAAAAGAAACATATATCACATAAAATAAGAGACAAGACATGATTAACAAGTATTCTAGGTTTAAAAGCATTTACTTTCACCTAAGGAAATAATGCAAAAAATTAAAAACAATAAACATTAAAATAGCTTCATTTGAACTCACCTCCACTGTATCAATTGCTTCATTTGGAGGAATAGCATGTAAAACTCTGTGATGTAAAAAGATAGAGGGACTCATCTATCAGTTAAACTTGAACAAGCTAATTAGCAAAATCATGCAATATGCCAAAGTCAATCAAATCGAAACAAACCTTTCTTCAACAGCGGCAACTAAACCATTAGTCAACGCCACTCCACCAACCTATTCCAGACAAAACGTGTCAGGTCCTTTCAATCAACATGCAATGATGCAATATGATGAACTTAAAAATGCTGAGCTCAACATGTAAAACTCACCAATTGAATGCTACAAAATAATTTTCTCTGAATGTCGATGCGACCTGTGAATACCGCACCAAACAAATTAACAAGGCTTAAAATCTATGCATTTGAGGAATATCATATAAAAATTACCAGTTGAGAGAATGCAGTTGGTAATAGCCTCTGCAAGGCCAAGATTTTCTTCTTTCTTTGGCTTAGTTGAAAAAACTGGATAACTTTCCCACATGGGTAATCCTCCATTAACATTAGGATAGAAAGTATCCGACATATCAGGCCTTCGGGCAAAATCAATATGCCATGTGTCTTCTAGCATATCCTCATAGTCCTTAAACCTAGCAAGGGAAACCGCTCGGGTTGTGTAAACGCAAAATAGTTTGAAAACGTGCTCACAGAATAGCAAACAAATTCATGAATGCACTAACCAAGTGCGTGGTGGAGGAGGATACACATCAGGAGCAAAAAGCGTTGGATAGAACAACCCCATAGGAGGAACCTATACAACAGTATTTGTCATTGTCAAAGGATAGCATTATATAATGGCAAAATTTGAGGGCAAATGAAGAAAGAATTCTACAGAGAATGACACTTACATTAAGAGCAGTAAGCCTTGTCCTGTGAGATCCAGGCGGCACTTTATCCTCATACGAATGAACTACTCCAACAGCATCAAGTTGTCCCTCCTATAGACATGATACTAGATTATTTAAATTGAATTCAAGTTTGCAAGCAAGTTAAATATAGAGTATCATTAGTCTGACTGTGATTTGATGCATTTTTTTCGAAGTCATCAGACAAATGTTCAATTTCAATATGTTATGGGTTATTTTTTAATCAAAGTGTAATTTTTTCTAAAAAAAACTAAGGGCCGCAAATGTGTGCATGAGTGCAATGAAGAGATAACGAAGCCGAGACAGAAATGAATGGATAAAAAGAGATAACAGCTATTTGGCAGTTAAAACTATTGGAGTCAATGTTGTAAATCTCTAAACTAGTATAATAAGCTTCAAGTATAATAAAGAAGTAATATGGAAAAATGAGTTAAAGTAGTAGAACTCACTCTGATTTCACAATATGACTCTTTCAGTTGATTCAACATTAACAGATCTATAGGCTTTGTCAACATATCTGTTCGAATTTGTGGCCAAGTCTGGTGATGCCTTTGCATCCAGAGAAGGCTTCTTGATATATCCTGAAAATATAAAGTTATTATTTGGAAATGACATAAAATACTGCTGTACTGCTGCACAAATTTGGAACACAGAAGATAATTACATAATTGCAAGAACTATAGGTGTATCAAACATAAACATGTTATATGTAATCATATATTTCCAAGTTCAAAACTCTTTCAAAACACCAGTAATATGTGCAATACGAAACTATATTTTGTACCTCACCGCCAAAAGTTAAAGTCTTTGCAGTTGAAGGTAGAGCACCTCCATCCTGAACAGCAAAAAAAGCAGTTACTTACCAAAAACTTAGCCAGCTTTTACTTTTCAATCTGTCAGAACTATCATCAAGCATGGAGAGAATCCAATTTGATAGTTAATTTCAGGCACAAGCTAATAATCAAAGATGATGAACTTATGTAGACAGTAAATCTAAATTTACTTATAAACTAAGATGGAAAAACTATATTCAGAATAATAATAAAACTGAGATGCAAAGTGATAGTAAGTAGAAACCGTTTCACTATAAAAGTTGTTTTACTGAAGTGGCAAAGTAAATCCAATTACTATCACCCCGGTCTGCCATGGTGCCACCATGGCAGGTTTCTAACAACTTTGCAATAATCAACTTTACTAAAAGCTAAGTTGTTAGGTGAAAACCTATACAGTTTTACATCTCTTCGCACATTAGAAAACATTCCTTCATGCACGAGCCATTTAGTCTAGGAGTGGAGACAATATTTGTCTTTGCCTCCTGCTGACATTCAATTTTATTAGAAGATTGTGACAGCAAGAATCGAAACTTCTAACTAATTGGTTAAAGAATCTCCTACCTACCGCCATGTCAGTAGCAACTATTTCAGTGGTTTAAGCTATTATGTGAAATCATATGCATGATTTTACATCTCTAACAGAAATGAGTAATGCAAGATGTTTCACAAAACATTAATAATAATAATAATAATAATAATAATAATAACAACAACAACAATAATAAAAATAATAATAATAATAAAAGTAAAAGGACACAAAAGTTTCAATTACCTCGATGCATATAAGTGATGTAACTTGAGCACCAATATTCACTACACATGCTGTTGATAAACCATTTCCAAAAACTGCAGCAAGACCTTCCTGATCAAACAATTCCATATGAAATCGTTAGAAACTAAAGGAGAAATCCCAAAAATTAGTTCCCTTCTGCATACAAAAAGCTCATTTAATCAAACGCTTTAATGTTCTCGAAGTCTGAACCCAGTCCTCGAGAACCAAGCTTGTTGATAATACCAATGTTTGTCTATGGTCATTATCTCACTAGTAAGGGAGTTTGGTTTCTTCAAAGTGAAGGTAAAATACTGCCAAAAAGTCTGTTTTTTTATGCTGTTGTATTCCATATGAGAATTCCCACATCAAGAAGGTATAGCAGAAAGAGTAATTATGTCTATTATAAATATTGTTGGAGAGCTAGCTGGAGAAATAAAAAGGGTCAGCTAATAATGTCTATTCTGACATAAGTTTTGTGAACTTATAGGGTTGGCTAGTTTAGTTGACCATTCCAATTTAGTTAAAAAATTTCAAGAAATTTTAAAATTTATTAGTCTGAAGAAACTTCATATGAATTGATACTCCCAGTCTCCTATATTGCAATTAATATATATTATTTTACATTCTGTAAAAAATCTATTAAGTTACTTAATATTTTTAAATAAATTTGGAGGGCCAGCTTAATGAAATTGTGAAATTTCACAACTAACCTTCCTAGTTTCAAAGGTGATTTTGATGTACATAAAAATATAAGAAAACTGTTTAAACTCATTTATGCTGACTTTATAATAAAACAGAAATGATAAATGGTCATACCTGGTGCACCACTGCTGAGCCAAAGCAGAGTTCTTGCAGTACTAGAGATAGTATTTCCTTTATTTCTGCTTGTGGCATGGACTAAACATAAATTGACTATACCAAGAATGTGGAATAAAAATTCGAAGGAAACTCCAACATGAAAAATAAATGTGTGACATTGTCCTTAACGGAATGAAGTTCTAAATACCGCGGTTATCAAATGTTTCTGGCATCACAAGAATAGCAGAGTACATATTTCTTTCATTGCGTGGAATATGCAGTTTCTCTATTAAAATCCAGTCCCAAATAGCACGCAGATCCTCACGCACCTGCAAAATAGCCAAGCAGTAGTGATGTAGAATGAAATCAAGAAATAATCTTAGACAATTATTTTTCACTACTCAATAATAGTATGTATCAAACATCTCTAAGATAGAAACATTTCACTGAAACAAGCCCAATTTTAAATAATAAAAATAAAGACATAGTTTAATCAGGGAATCTATATCCAACGACTCTAGCAGCTAAACCATAAATTCCCAAATTATAGACAACAAATCCCTATCTCACTGACGCAAACCGTAATTCCCTGCTCATAATTTCATCATACATTGGTATAGTTTACTAATACATATCATCACCCGTTGTTTCATTACTCTCCATTATGAAGGAAACTTATTGTCGACTTATGAAATGGCGAAGTAACAAATGAATTCAACAAGCAACAGGAAATAACCTCACAAGACACAAAAAATCTTTACATAATACAAAACATATAACTTGTTTTATTGAAGCTTACTATCGTTTGAGGTAGAGTATATATGTTAGTTGCTTATGTTGTATACCTATATGTCAATCTCTGTACTCATGCAAATTGCATTGTATGCGCATGCAGCGTCCGTATGCACACGCTTTAGTTAGTAAACAACGGTAAGATAGTTACTCAAAGTCTGTTACAAATGTAAATAACTCTGCTTACTATATAAGAATGAGTCTCATTACTCGGCAAGCAATTCAACAATACAGATTAACAGTTTTTGATGAAATCAGAATTTCCCTTTAAACTCTCTTGACTTTAACCCTAGGACCATTTCTTTCGATGTCTTTCGTGGAAAGTCAAAGCATGTAATTTCAAAGTTTTATATGAACTCAGAAACTTGAGGTAAAACATCTACCATAATTTGCAGGAATTAGTGGTATTTTTTATGTAAAAAAATGGAATTATTGTTATGCAGTATCCAAAATTAGTAATAATAATTAGTTAAAGTACCACTAATTGTTTTCACAGTACATCTGATGCAATGCAAAAGCTATCTTATAAGGCACATTACAGAATTCCTGTGATACATGTTATCTTCTTTTCTTTTTGCTGACCAATTAACTAGTATATAGATTATATTTTGGTTTGCAAGTGAAAAGTACCTGTTGCATAGGATAATGTTGTGAAATATTCAAGTGTCCTCTGCGGATTGGACGACATAAACAATAAGGTTCGGTAGGCGCTATTCTTAATGCTTCCTCACCACAAATGAACTTTCTGAATTTTCTATTGCTCACACCAATTTCCTTCAAATCTATACCTTCTTTTGTGTCCAAAGACTCACTAGTCTCATCTTTATTCGAAATCTCTACAAATGCCAATTTATAGATATAACATATGCAAATTGATATGAAAGTAACAGCATTTAAAATCGAAGCACGAAGTAAATTTCATGTATTCTTATGCGAGTTTGTGATGCTAGTAATGTGTCAAAATGAACAAGAAAGTTAAATTATTCAGTTTGTTCACACAAAAAAAAGGTTGAACTCAGATTAAGCTTAAGAAAGAATCACCACAATCCCCTTAAAAATTAATGTTTAATATATATTCTTTTTTGCAATCACCAATAGCAAAGATGATCTAGAGAACTGGGTGTAATACAGCTATTTCTGCAGTTTCTTTCTTTATGAGCCACATTAGAAGTATGCAGAGGTGGATCCGGCAAGAGACTGAATTTATGGCGGCAGCAAAAGAAAAAAGTGAACATCAAAAGAATACTACAATGTAATGAGTTTCTGCCAGCCTTCAGCAACTTGTCAGACCAATTTTTAACTTCAAGATAGGTATACTAAAATAATGATTCATGATAGAATGTTAAAATCAAAGATGTTTAGATACAAACTTCTGTGAGAACTTTTTACCTGCACAGAATTGCTAAGTTCCTGATTGCTAGTTGACATAAACATACTCTAAGCCACATATGGAACTGAAGAACGCAGAAAAGTGCTCAGTAATATGCAAAAAATACCATTTACTCTTACCTAATGCTGACTGTGAAGACGAACTAGTGACTTCCTTGTAGACATTAGTCCAACTGAAGGGCAAATCTTTCCTGATAATATGTGGATTGTATCCATCAACACGTCCCATCTGTGCATTTAGTACAATGGAATTCATATAAGAATAAAATAAAACTGTTAGAATCTATTTGTCGTGAATAGAGGCGCTAATGGAATAGTGGAGTGGGAATGGTCTATGGGTGTGCTACTAAACATGGGCTATCCTCCTTTTTTCAGCAGCAGCCACAAATAGTGGCCGCTAAATGGTTAGTGCTTGTAATGCCCTTTTTTTTTGTTTTTACCCTTTGATATATTCAATGCACATCACAACAAACATATACCAACAGGTTTTGTTACCAACATACAAGCTAATTGAAATTACAAAATGTGTTTATGAAGTAGTCCAAACATTACAAAGTATCGCAACAAACAAGAAATAAACATGAAATTAAACAAGACTGAGGAGTTCACTCAAAGTGTAACTGAATAAGACATCATATACCTTACGGGGGAAAGAGTTACCGGAAGGTTCTTCATCCAGAAACGGTATCTTCAACAACGATGCAATCTATTTTTTTTCAAAAACAAAAGTGGTATAACCAATATCAGCAAACTATAGCATAGAAGTTACATCATTACAATGTCTCATAAAATCACTTACAACATCATAAGCCTTCTCCCTTTCCATGTGTTGTGCAGTTGTAACTTGACTATTAAGCATCTAAATGCAGAAAACAAAAACAAACAACAATTAAACATATATACCTACAAAGGGGATGAAAACAACAGAATGAAAATTGACTATGAATTAAAATAATAAAATCAAGTTATTCCAAAAACCTGATCTTGAACATTCCTCTTAGGAACCTGTCTGGTATGGTGAGCAATGCAATGAGGAATATTAAAAGGGGTATCTTGTGAAGCCAATCCAATTCTAATATTTGCAGAACCTGATTAAAAAGCGATAGCATCATAGTTACAATATTTAAGTGCCTAGTGGTGATTTTATTTATACTTGGAGTTAAAATTGATTAAAATAGAATAAGATGGAAATAGGGTAGTGCGAAAAATTGGATTTTCTTGCATACCTGGGTTGATAACAACTAGATTGGAGCCTCGTTCTGACATTATTTGTGAAGGAAGCGCAGATTTAAGGTAATCCTGTGACACAAACAAAGTGAGAACAAAATTGTTGAAGGGTTAAAAGCTAGAGAGAGAGAGGAATTGTACCATATAGGAATGTTGTGAAGTTTTGACGGTGTTTTCTGGTTTCGTCTTTATTTACTCTGCTTTTGTGTTCTTGCCGGGAGATTTGAACTGACTCAGAAAACACTTTCTCTTAACAGATAGATTTTCAGTGAAAATGTTAGTTTTTTATACTTTGAATTCAGTTTCTTGCAAAAATTTAGTTTTTGTTTTATACCCTTACGAAGTGAAAATATTTTTAATAAGTTAAAAAATTAATGATGTGACTAATAATTGATGACTTGGCATATTTAATTGAATTAGAAAATAAACATTTTAATCATAAATTAAATTTCAAAATAAGAGTAATTGAATTTAAATAATTAGGGTTTACGGTTGGATGGGTGTATGATTGAAAATACGATCTGAAGAAGAAGGAAGGAGGAGATCAAGCACAAAGAAAAGACACACACGGAAGAGAAGAAAGATGAACACAAATTTGTAAGTGCGACGGGGCAAAAATACGACCTAAGTTTCAATTTTAGAGAAAATACCATCTCACCTTTTTTTTTTTATTTTGCAAAAATATTATATTTACTATGATATTTCAAACTAGTCGGTCTTTATTTTCTCGTAGGTGCATTTTTTTTTCTAGATAACTTTATTTGAAAATATCTAAACTCTAATTTATATTACATTTAACGTTCGATCTTAAGTTGTATCATGGAGATATAAAATTGTTAATAGTATTTTATAAATAATTGTAATGATGTTTTACGAAATCCTTTATCAATCCAATACCAATACAC
>JBBPBT010000656.1:961313-973336 GCA_037974875.1 Cicer bijugum | reverse complement strand
AAAAAAAAAAAAAAAAAAAAAAACCTCTTACTTTACAAACATGGGTCTTAGACGAATCATAATTCATGACTCAACTTTTATATCAAAACCTGGTTCCGATTGTTAATAGAGTTGCATGATGATTGCTTCTAGAGTGAGAAACACCTATGGTTTTTTTCTACAAATTCTATTTGGTGTGTTTCTGGAGTGCTTTTGTGATACCATACCTAGTATGCTAAATTTAACATGTACCATTTTTATAGATTGAAACGAATTTCTATCACAAACTGGAAAGAACAAATTGTGATTTCCTCTTCTAGTATTTCATACAACGAAAAAGAAGGAACCAATAAGCAATTTGATATTCAAAATTGTGAATATTAATTAAATTAATTTTTAAATTTTATAAATATATCTCTAAAATTATAAAATAATAATCAACACAATCTATATTTCAACTTTTATGATCAAATATTACGATGTGACATGTTAATTGAATATTGACAAATCTATGTTTTATTTTATATTAATGTCATCATAATTGTAATTACTCATATATTTATCTAAAATATGTGAGTAATTTTAATTATTCGTAGACTAATTTAAATTTTCATAAACTAATATGTTCATAATCAGTGCACAATATTATAATTACTAGCATATTTATGATAACAAAATTTTATAGATATATTTATCACATGAAGATGACATCAATAGGTAGAATCAACATAGATAAACCATATATCCAACTAATGCCACAATAAAATACCTAATGACAAAAATTTACAAAGAAATTAATTATATATTTTGATTGATATTATTTCTCTTTACAAAGTTTAGAAATTAATTTAACTTATATTTATAATTTTAGAAATCAATTTAATATTCATTCAAAAAAATTTACTATCTATACATAAAAAGATAAATTTTAAAAATAACAACAATCACTATTAAAACTCTAAAACGTAATTTCTAAAATTTCAGTTACTCCATGTGATTCTTTTAATGTTTTCGCAAGTTTCAGTGATTTACTGTGATTATTTCAATAACATAGTTTATTTGATACATAATTTGTTAAAATTTAGATTATAGGAAGAAGAAACTACCAAGTATAATTAAAAAAAAAAAAAAAAACTATCAGGTGTGAAGATTAGCTTGATGATTTTATCCCTACACTACACGGAAGACTCTCTATCCATACACAATAATTTTGTGTTTCAAGAAAGTGTTTTTAAAAGCTGAAAAAGGGAAAAAAATTATTAGATTTAGATATGTATGCATTCATCAATTATATGCATTGATGCTTAGTATATATTATTGCTCAGTGCTTCGCACTGGTCGTGCACTAAAATTCATCTGTTGGATAATATGCGTTGTTGGAATTCTTTTTATATAAATATAATTGAATTAAAATTTTATCAATAAAAATAAATATATTTAATTTATAAGAATTAATTATTTTTATTTTAATTGATGAAATTTAACTATTTCTTATAAAAAGAGATCAGAGAAAGTATTATTTATCTAAAAGTTGTTTTTTCAATAAATAAAGCGAAATGATATGTAAAGTGATTAAATTTTAAACTTAATTAATACATCAGTCAAAAATAACTTTTTGTATTTTCCAACGGGTCAACAACAAGTGGAAGCATTATTCCATAGGATCATTGTATTGTTGGTGCTTTGATTCAACCATAGTAAAGATTTCGCAATTTTGCTCTTTAGTCAAGTTTCTAAACATTTGATTTTTTTTTTTTATAAGCTAAAAACATTGGTTATTCTACACCAAAATTCCATATGATTGTCGTGGCAGAACCCACAAAATTTTCGAAGGACAACGACACGTCATGGATTTTCTTTTAATTTGGCGACAAATATTTTTTTATATAATAATTGGGAAACAAAATGTGACTAATAATTAATTACTAAATTTTAAAACTATAATGGCTTAATTATTGGACTACCAATAATTTTTCTTTTTGTTGAAATTAATAATAAAGAAATTTCATACACTACAAAATTTTAAATTGAAATTTAACGCATAGTACTCGGTTTAATAATATTAGCCACCAATAATTTATTAAAATAAAAATTAATTCGGCCAATGTTATTATATATTATCTTCATATTGGCATGTGTATTAGGACACATGTTAAATAGAATTTTTTCTTTTAAACATACAATATTTCAACTTTTAAAAATTAAAATACACAGATTAATCTAAAATAAATTTTTTATATTTAAATTATTAACTTTGCATTTTCTTATATATTGAAGTTAGATAGCATTTTCCAACGTACTTTACGTGGCAGAAGTATTGGTTCATGATTCACTAATTCGGTCATAATTGAATATAGCCACATTGATTGAATATAACTAAATTGGTATTTATAAGGGCATTATATATATATAGAACAAAAGCAACGCCCCTATTGAGAGAAGCGAATGGATCAATTCAATTATATATCATATTATCAAAATAAATAAAACTCTCGAACACCTCAAAGCACTCCAACTTAAGAACCAACCAAAAGACAATTTAAGATTGATTTAAATATATATTTTTTCATTGTAAATATAGTTCGTTTTAATTTTAATCTATATAATTTATTTTTTATTTATATTATTGTAAGTTTTAATAAATTTTAAAATAGTCATTTATAAATCTTTTTTAGAAAAAAAATAATGACGTGATTAATTTTAAATGAAGTGATACATGCTGATCGTAAAATCATTGTTGATTAGATAATATTTAATATTTAAAATTAAAATTCATTTTATTTACTCATTTAATCATTTGATTAAAAACTTAAAATTAATTAATTAATAAATTAATTAACTAATAAAATTCAATAATCTTCATTTTCAACCCAAATTTTTTCAATAAAAACTCAACAACTTTCATCTTCAACTTTAATTTGTTCATCTTCAAATTACAAATTCTCATATCTAATTCAAACCCTAAAAATTTTAATTTCTCTTAGAATTTACAAAGATATAAATTAAACAATTTTTTTTATTTTTTATAATTTCTAAATTTGGGTAATTTTTCTTTTTGGCATTGCGCGTTAACAACATTCAAACCCTAGTTGCATTGCAGCAATGGGTTTAAGCTTTTTTTTTTCTCATTGATTTAAGCTTACTAAATTTTATAATTTGTATGTAAGATTATAATGATTTAAGCCAAATATTAATTAAAATAAAAGTATTATATTACATGTGTCTTGTAATATAAAAAACAATAAAATTAACAAAAGACATATAATTAAATTGACTAAGTATGGTTAATAAAAAATTACACATAGGTAAAATAAAGAATTGCATGTTAAAGTCATTAGGCAAAAATGAGACACCATTATTGTTTTTTTAACAATAAATATTAATGTTGTTAGAATTATATTGACAATTTACTCATTCGCTTTAATTCCACATTAATCTTATATCCCATGTTATGTTGTTTTCATATCTAGTTCTTTCATAATAAGCAGGGCAAGCGAGGAAACCCGAAGTAAATTGAGTGATAATGGGTCATTTGTTCAAGATTTTTTTTTTAAAAAAAATTTATAATATTTTTTTCAAAAAATTTAAAAATAAAGTTTCAAATAAAAGATTTGTTTAAATAGTTTATCTTTAAATATGATTTTATGTATTTCATCTATTTTTTGTAATTTTTTGGGATAATAAAATTTTAAAAAATAATTAAAATGACAAACTATTTTGAAAAAAATTTCATAAAAATTATTTTTAAAAGATATATTTTTTAAAAAAATATAATTTTTATCATGTTAAAATATCTAATAATAAATATTTAAGATATTGAATATCAAAATTATTATTTTTTTAATTAGTAATAAATGAATCTACAAAATTTCTACTATTTTTAAGTAAATTTTCATAAAAATCATTTAAAAAATATAAAATCAAAATCATTTTTTTAAAATTTTAAACAAATGTACATTTTCATAAAAATCATTTAAAAAAGTGTAAAGTCAAAATCACTTTATTAAAATTTTAATCAAACCTATCTAATATCCTATTTTGTAAAGACAAGGTGCACTCATAATTTTGGTCCTGTATCATTCAATCACCATTTTTGGAAAAAATGAAAATTCATAATATATACACTTTCTTGGATTCTAGTGTTCTTTACATGTGTATTCTAAAGTCTTAGTCACGAATACATGTTTTAATGGGAATTTAATAAAGAACATGATACCATTATAATGCATTTAGGAATCACATTCAATTAAACTTCGTTTAACTTTTATACAACGTCGACGTCGATAGTAAAAAGTTTACAATAATTTACAATATCGACCAATCACAACAAATCACTTGTGTAATTTTTGGAATAATTATGATTAAGATCAAATACTGTTCATGATTTAAGAACTATAGTATAAAAAAAAAAAATCATTATACTAACTGTGTATAAGAATTAAATTCATTAATTAACTTATCAACTTGTATATAAGTTATATATATGTGCATGTGTTGAGTTTATTTGTGAGCTTCTAAAATAAGGTCATGATTAAACTTATGGAGCAAAAAAACTTTTCTCTTGTGCTTTTATACAGAGAGTTCAAAGCACACATTTTGATGGTCCTAAGCCAAGTGGGTTATACCTTCTTATATTTTATCACTGAAGCTTCCTTCAATCATGGAATGAGTCCTTACGTCTATGTTACTTATCGCCATGTTGTGGCTGGCGTTGTTATGTTCCCCTTTGCCTACTTTTTAGAGAGGTAAATGCCCTTTAAGCCATTGTGAAACCAAACATAACATTAGTTAAAAATGAATTCTAGGTGAATTAGTGACTGATTGTGAGTGTTTAGTGTGGTGCTATGCATTTGCATTATTTGATTTATGGACCCTTTAATGAGTGTGAATCGATGTTTCTGTTATCTTTTATATGGTTGCATTTAATTGTTCAATTTTTCATTTAAATTCTCAGTTATTTTAATTAATATGTTTGTTTTAAATAAAAATTTGAATTTCGTATGATCTTAGATGATTGAACATTAATCACTCATGTGATGATAATTATACTTGTTTTTCTTGCAGAAAAGTAAGACCAAAGCTGACGTGTTATCTTTTTATGGAATTTTTTGTGCTTTCAGTGTTGGGGTAAGTACTACTAATAAAAAATGCATAATATTACACTATATAGAAGTATACTTGGCCGATCACGCAGTGATGTGATAAAAATAGAGAAAAAGGAGGTGTTATGAGTGTAGGAAAATTGTGGATTTCAAATATAACAACTCATTAAATATTAATGCAGAATAAGTTTGACTCTCAATTTGTACTTTGCATGCCTGAGGGACACTTCTCCAACCTTTGTTGCTTCCGTGATCAACACCATAGCTTCCCTTACCTTCATTATTGCAGTGGCACTCAGGTTCACAATTCTTAACAAATACATGTATTTTTTTGCTTATAATTTGTTACTGAAAGAGTAATGGTTTTGAAGTATTTATAAATTTATTTTATCCATAAGAGAATTGACTTAAATGCAGGTTTGAGTTTGTTGATATTCGAAATCCACATGGTATAGCAAAAGTTCTTGGGAGTTTGATATCTTTAGCTGGTGTTATGATCATGACACTATACAAGGGACCTATTATGAAAGATTTGTGGCGTCCTTTAATACATATTCCACCAAAAAGTGGTCCTATCAATGATAGTGGGTTAAAGGGTTCACTTCTTACAGTTGCATGTTGTTTTACATGGTCTTTATGGTACATTATGCAGGTTCTCCCCTTAACTCGTTACTAGTTTTTAACTGGCAAATGTTAATAAGGATTCAAGGAACTGATTGAAGATTCTAAAAAGTAGACAATCTTCATTAAAAGTGCAACATTTTTATTTTATTTATGTATTGAATGATGCATTTTTCAGTCAAAGTTTTTTCATTTTTTTGGTTTTTTAACCATATGTTAAGGATGCTTGTTAGCGTGTGCTCTTATAAGTTTTATGTGAACATTTTGTGTCATGCATAAAGAATACAAACCAGTTTAAGAGTAAGGTTAGACAAACCATTGTTTTAAGCCTTAATGCACTCCTCTTAGCTACTACATAATCTTTTAAGCCTCAATGCACTCCTCTAAAAACCACACGGATCTGAAAGTATACTTCCTGATAGAAAAAAAATTATATTTTTGTCTGAAAGTATACTTCTACTTCGTTGAAGTAAAAATTGCATCTTTTCTAGATCTATACTTCCAAATTGGCTTTAAGGGAGTGACAAAAGAAGCTCCACACAAAAATTGCACATGAAAAGTCTAGTCTTATGATCTGTACTTCATTTAGTTTTAGACATCAACTTGACTTGGGAAGGCCCTAAAAGAAAGAGGTTGTTTTTGTTGACAGTTTATATAATGGTTTTTTATTCTTATTGTTCTTTCATCAGTGGAACTGGAAATTATCACAACTCTAATATATATCTTGTAAATGGAAATTCAGGCATCCACTCTGAAAAGATACCCTGCTCAATTGTCACTCACTACATGGATGTGCTTCATTGGAGCAGCGCAATCAGCTCTATTCACAGCCATAGCAGAACATAATAACCCTTCAGCTTGGATTATAGGCCTCAATATTGACTTGTGGTCCACAATATATGGTGTTAAGTATAATATAATCAGCTCATAGCATTGTACAGAAGTACCAAATCTAGAGTGTTCTTTCTAACATTATCAATCCTTAAAAATGACAGGGAATTGTTGTTGGTGGTTTGTTGCTTTACATTCAACTATGGTGCACTGAGAAAAAAGGGCCAGTTTTTGTCACACTGTTTAACCCTCTTTCTACCATATTTGTGGCAGTTCTAGCATACTTCGTCCTCGGTGAAAAACTTTATTTGGGCAGGTAGCATACAATTACTCAATTATTTTCACATTAACATTATTTATTAGTATAATTAATTCTAATTCTGAAATTCGTTTCTCTTATAATTTTCAGCATCATAGGTTCATTTATTGTCATCATTGGTCTGTACTTGTTACTATGGGGGAAAGAAGGTGACAAAGAGGTTGATTTCAAAACCAAAGGTATATTGCAGCAAAATAGTGAAGACCTAGAATGCAGAATATAGGACAGTAGATTTAGCTGGTAAGGTTTGAATTGTACATCCAAGTGAGAATAGAATAAAGTTTGTACATCATGAAGATTTGAAGGCTTATTCTGGCTGTACATTTTGGGCAAAATCAAGGCTTCATAAAGTTTATTTTCAGCGACCATTTTTACATGACAATTTTTTTTAATGTAGACCAACAAAAGCCTAGCAATGCAAAACTTAATATTAGGACAGTTCTGATCATTCATGTAATTAAAAACTTGACATTAGATCAGAATAGTTATACTTACCAAGCAGTACAACCAGCAACAACAAAAAAAAAAACAATACGCGATCAAAGGTGAAAGAAAGGATGAAGAACATGGTAGATAAATTACATCAACTTTCTTTTAATTTTAAAGATTTATAACACTTATTTACTTAAAGATGAAACTTTAATCAAATAAGTATGGAATTTTACAAGACCAATTGCATTACTTCCAATAGAAGTGCTTCACAAATACCAGTCGTATGTTATGGTTGTAGAAGAGGTAGGATACAATGATAAATACATGAAAATAAAAGGAACAACATTAAATTTATTGTTTCATTTGATCAATCATCAGAATCTTGGTGTATGCTGTTTATCCTTTGGTGAGAACAAATTGATTAAGTGTGAAAGTAGAGAATAATCAGATGACATTAGCCTCATGTTTTAGTTTGTCAATAAGCTCATCCACAGAAGAAACAATGACACCTGATTTTCTCTTGGGAGGTTCTGTGACTTCAACTATCTCCAAATCAGATTTGATTTCCACATTCAACTCCTCTGGAGTGAACTTTTTTATTGGCTTCGATTTTGCTTTCATTATGTTGGGAAGAGTAGCATATCTTGGTTGGTTCAGTCTCAGATCAGTGCTGCAAGAAGAAAAAGCATAAAACTTCCACACCTAAGGTTAAAGTGTCCTACTTAGTATTATAAAACAGTTTTTCTGCGACACCTAGAATTTTAAATATCCTCATGCAAAAAAAATCAACAAGAAACAGAAGTCGGTAGTCCACTACATTTAACATTATAGTATGATATGATACAGCATGTTTTTGACAGGTTTGATACAGCATACTCAAACGAATACGATACTCACGTTATTACTGCTGGTAAGTTCAAACACAGAGTCTCAATACCATCATCAACTTCTCTGTCCACTGTTGCCACCTGTTTCTCTTTATCAAGGACAACCTACTGGAAAGCAGAAGTTAGTTATGAAATAATTCAATGAAAAGAAATAATTTATTTGACTTATAATGATTATGCAAATTTTTTTACTAAACTGCAATTTTGTTAAGGTATCTTCTTTTAATCCTGCTGTTTATGACACTGACAACTTAATCAACAATATATATCAATTAGCAAGTCATGACTACAGATAAATCACCCTATGGTGGAAATCATTCACATGTATACATATATCGAAAACCATCAGAAGTAAAATGAACAAAATATTTTGCATGAGTCGTTTTTAATGATTTCCCAACAGCGTTAGCATTCCAATCGTAATAAACCATGGATGGAAAAAACAATTGTATGCAGACACATAACATAACATCATGCAAATATAGACCCTAGAGAGACGCAAGAAAACTCAATCAACTAATTTAGTTTTCCAGAAAAACTTGCTATTCAGGAAAGATCATTTGCCTTTGATCAAACTGGGATCCAGAATGGAGAAAAATAATATAAATTTGAATATATAGTACTAGTGAGATATGCAACTTAGGCAAATCAAAGATAGTCAGCAAAGAAATGAATAAGAAACTGTTTACTGATGATGTTTGTAGATAATGAGCTAACCTTTGAAGCAAAAGTCCCTTGTGGCCAATTGAGAAGTCCTGCAATCATCTGCCCTGTTTGATTGCAATCATCATCAATGGCCTGTAAATAATTAAGGAAAGAAAAAACCACTTAATAGACAATTGTGATCATCCAATTATTCTTGAATATTCAGTGTCCTGTTCTTTTTCCTGCATCTATCATTGTTTCCAGAATATCCCAACATGACAGGTAAAAAAAAAATGAAAGCAAATCTAAAGCAAAAGTACCCATTTAAACTCGTGACCCTGGGAAGTTAAAGAATCAAATAGCTAAAAAACATTTGTTAGAAAAGCAAACCCAACTCTAAAGTAAATAGATAAATAAACACACAATAGCACAATGGTTGATCACAAAGTTCGGCAAATTATGCTTATATTTCCAACAGCAGAGTGGCTACTGTAGTTCGGCGATGATTGATCACAAAGTTCTATGGTCAACAGTACAGATTACATGTTTACCCTGCATCCCTAACACCCCTAGCCGTAACCAGGGGAAATAAGGTGGTTTGGTGTGGGGGAGTTACAGAGTGTAGTGATAAGGAGGTTGAGAGTTCTATCCTCATCCACAACATTAACACTAATCTACGCTAACACACTAACATTTGTAATGTCATAAAAATAAAAAAATCTAGTCGTAACCCAACATACGATTAAGCCAAACCTAAAGAGCAAGCGCTCTCGCTCCACTCGTTGTGCTTTGAGCTTTGCTCACTTTGCAATGCTTGAGCGTCTACCCAGTGATCATTGAATATGAGCATACTCAACAACATTCAATCATGTCACACTATTAAACACCCAAAGGGTCCTTGTCATAACAACAAAAGGGGGGATCACTTGTAGAACAAAACATAACCAAAATCCACTATGGTTTGACAGTTTGACTTGTACAACAAAACATAACCAAAATATCCAACTCATCTCATCACCATAAACTAATAATCCCAGGAAAATAAAATAATAATTAAAACACCATAATTATGAAACATCACCAAAAAAACAGAAACCTCAATCTCCCCAAAGCACAAAAAAGTAGAATACCTGTTTGCCAAGAATCAAAAGTCCAGGTTTCTCAATCTCAACAAGTTTCTTCAAAATCTTGGCAACAGAGAGAGGATAGAGTGAATTATTAGCTTCCACATGGATACCTCTATCAGCTCCCATTGCAAGACCAGTTCTAAGAGTATCTATACACTGAGAAGGTCCCATGCTAACAGCCACAACCTCAGATGCCAAACCAGATTCCCTAATTCGAAGTGCTTCTTCTAGGGCAATCTCACAGAAAGGGTTCATTGACATTTTCACATTCTGGGTTACTACCCCTGTCTACAAAAAAATGTGATTTTTCAGTCAAAGATTGCAAATTTAAAGTGCACAAAAAAGGGGAATTCTGAAATTTGAATTATTTTGTTCGATGGTGATTAGTGGTTACCTTGTCGGGTTTGACTCTGATTTTGACGGCATAATCGATAACTCGTTTAACGGTTACCATTATCTTCATTATGGCAATGGTGATAGTAGATCCTGTGTATTTTTCTATATGGAGGAGGAAGAAAGAATAATAGCAATAGAAGAGTGTGCGTGTGCTTTGTTGGAAAGACAAATAATTAAATAATTTGCATTTGATCCATATCCTTTGTGCTCTGCTTACTCTACGGCACGTAAGCGAGCCTTCAAACGACACTCATAAATGATGATAACTCTACATCTTAATCCCTGCATCCATCAAACTACCACATTAACAATCTTTTTTTTTTTTAGTGTAAATAATTTTTGGAGATTATTATTTACTAATTTCAACATTTTTTCTCTTTTCTATATTTTGTCAATGAAATTAAAGAAAGATGGTGGATCTCACATTTTCCTTAATTATTAGACATATTTACAAGAAATTAGTTCTATGGTGAAGATTAAAATTTTAATTTATCTTGTCATTTTCATTATTTTTGCTCAAATTCATTTTAAGAAAACAAGCCAGCAAACGTACGTACTATTTTGGAGTAGATTTTTGGCTAATATCATCTCATTTTTACTATATAAGTTTCACATTACGACTTATTATTATATGTGTATTATTATATGTGTGAATTTTTATATTCTACTTTAATCATTATATTGATTTGAATATCAGGATATTCACAAATATAATTTTATCATCAAACATCATCTCTGTCATGGATTCCATCTAATTCACAATTCATAGAAATTATTCTTTTAAATTCATTATTATTGTGAGATCTCTGAATTCTTGTTATGAATGTATACTCCCTTCAGTTTTATATATAAGATAATTTTTAGAGAAATTTTTTATTTTATATATAAAAAAATAATTACGACTTTTAAGAAATTTATTGTTTAAATAATTTTTATACTATTATTTAAAATATTTGTTTTTAAAATATTATTAATAAATATTTAACGTCTCACAATTTTCATATATATACGTAAAAATAAAAAATAAAAAGTTAAATACAATTAATGTGTATTTCCAAACAATTTGTTTGATCTAGATATGCACTTTGAAAATATGAAGGATTTTTGTGGAAAGTAAGAACATTAGTATTTGGGACCTGACCAAACAAAATATCAAGCTCGGTTGTTCTACCTGATGGGCTACACGTAAATTAAAAGTTTTTCTGAAGTCTTCTGAAAGAAGTTTCCTCGTATTAAAATCAAAGTAATTTCTTCTCTTACTTCCTATATTTTTAAAAGTCTCTAAAATACACTTATGAATTGATTGATCTAGGGAGCCATGAGAGTGAGAAAAGAAACTCTCTAAAAGTTGCACATTTGCAGGTTTAAAAAAATGGAGTGAACATTTTTATTCAATATATAAGTGACTTAATTATTAAGAGACTGGTAATCGCTCATCTAACCTCCAATTTTACTCATAAATGCAAAAAACACTATCAAAATCATGTTTTTGATAATTTTATCCAATTTTTTAACTACCGCAAGCTTTCTACCCTGTTATTTTGGGCCTAACATCACCTCCCTTAAGAGACCAAGCCCAAAGTCAGAAATGCTAAGAAACAAAAGGCCCAAAAAAGAAGCAGTATTAAAGTGGAGTCTCTAAAAGATGGTCAAAAGAGTAAAGACAAAAAAAAAAAAAAAAAAC
>JBBPBT010000656.1:878588-888659 GCA_037974875.1 Cicer bijugum | reverse complement strand
ATTTTATAAAGACTAAAATAAAATAGTAAAGACAAAAATTACAATACTAAAATAAATAAATAAATATAATTACATAAATTAATTATATATTTAAGGCTAATGTATTTATTTGAATGTTGCAAATAATATAAGACAATTTGAGGTGACAATATAACTCATATCATATTTATCATACAATGTTTTTGCACTCTTATTTTACTTTAATTTTTTCTTTTTAGAATTTAAAAAAATATTATTAAACACTTTGAGATTAATCCCCGAAAAAAAATCGACATTTTTTAGTGATAACCGTTTATCTACTTTTTTACTAATTATATGCTGGTTGACTATATTTTCTACAAAAATAGAACTTACAAATTAGTTAAGTAGATTTAATTTATAAGTTGACATTTAAGATAAAGTTATATAAAAAATGAGATGGGTTTGTCGGAGAAAACTCTATATGAGATTAACACGCTAGATACTGTAGCAGATTCAATCTGACTCTTGGTGCATGACAATATATGCACCAAAAAAGGATTCCATACAGATAATAATATTTAATTAATTTATAAAATGGAAGGGTTATTAACTTTTTACATTAGTTAACATATCATTTTCTCCAACAAAAATTAAATTATATATTCATCAGACCGGCAGGTATATGTTTATATTTTTTTTGAGATTAAAATATATGTTTATATTTTGAACTTGAATTGAGGAAAGTGATTTCTCAAATAAGATGTTTCAAAATAAGCGACAGACAATTTAATTATATGACGAGTATTCTTTTTTTGCTTAAATAAAAAAGAGAAACCACGATCACAGCAAGATATTGCGGCGGCATATATAGTAAAATGCTTTATGTACGAGTGATGTTTAAATTTTGGCTTAAATATTTTATTTTATTTTGATCTCACAATTTTTTTTATTTTGACATATTTTATTTTATAACTTTAAAACTCCTTTAATTAATCTTTGTTAATGTATTTTGGTATCTTTTGTTCCCTCTATTAGTGAACCTCAAATTAATAGGTTATAAGGATCTTAAATGTCTCTTAAGTGTAATATCATTTTAGGTTCAATTTTAAGATCAAATTAACTTTTATGCATAAATTAAGAGATTAAAATGAACTTTTATGATACCACGTCACAAGGAGTTATTGCTGTTTACCACTAACTTAGCAAAAAAAGATCAAATTGCGTTAGCTTATCGAAGTTAAAGGACCAACTTGATTGATTTTAAAGTTAGGATTAAAGTGAATTTCTGATAAGTTAAATGATTGAAATATTTAAGCTTGAATTTTTTATAACGGATATTATAATTTGAGTTTAATGAGCACATATTAATAGTGTAAAACAAATTTTCAATGTCATCTGCCATTCAGAGACAATTATTTTTGTATTGTTTATTAATAATTTTTTAATTCTACTTAGTCGAAAAACGAAAGACAAACCAAACAGGATATCAACCGAATCAGGAACAATTGAGGTGATCATGAAACAATTAGCAATAAGTCAAGAGTGAAAGATTCAAATCTTGGTCGATCACGACCAAAAATCATTTGATTTATGTAAATAAAATATAATCAAACTATTGATGTCAATTTATAATTTTATCCAATGGCAACCAAGTCTTCTACTTTGGTGGGAAATATTAAATATTTATAGAATTTATGATTTAGATAAGAAAATAAATAAATAAATAAATAAATAATATACTTAACTTCTTAACTTAATTTCAGTTTACGTTTTAGTTTTTTTTTTAGATTTGATTCTTTATTTTACTTTTAATTGACAATTTGATTTTTTATGTTTTAAAATGTCAACAATGTAATGCAAATTCATAACTCAAATATTTCAACAATATAATGCAAATTTCAACAAATTCATAACTCAAATATTTAAATAAACTCGTATTTTCATTTCTAACAATATCAAATAAATACTAAAAATATAAGTTTATTTGAATATTTGAATTCAGAATTTGGTGAAATTTATATTATATTAAAGAATATAATTAATTTTATAGATAGTGTTTCAAAATTTTGACGAATTATTGTAAAAAAAAAATGAACATTATTAATATTTTAAAATATAAATGATCAAATTGAGTTTTTCATCAAATGGTTTAATATTTTTGTAGAATATTTAAAGAATCCATAATTAAAAGAAAAAATCGTAATTGTTTGAAGTAAGAGAATTATATGTTGAAAGTTTTTTTCTAGTCAATTATACAACTAGCTTTTATGTTTACACAAAAAATTGGCACACTAAACGAGACATACTGGTAAAAAAGTTGGATATATCCAATTCACCAAGATACGACTGTGTTTGGCGTATACACTAATTACATTCTAGAACAACAAATTGTAATGACTAAGTCTTTTGTTAAACAACATGTAGATATAAAAATAGAAGAGAAACACAAATACTTCAACTACCTCAGCTATACGAGGGTTAGGCATGCATTGTTATCACAAGCTAGCTGATCAATTTCATGACACCCTCTACTTGTAATTGTAGAATTAACGTTAAAATAGTAGAATATTTTGAAAAATATAAAAACTTTATTTCGTAATTTATAAAATATAAATCTTTAACATCTTGAGAGTACAAAAGTGAAATAAAAACCTTTAAATTATAAACTATTCTAAACCAGTATATGACTTGATTAAAGTCTAGTATAACTCAACTCTAAAGACTTCGTGCCCTTAGAATATATATATATATATATATATATATATATTTACATTAGGTGGAATTGTTATCAAAATTTGATTTTTCAGAATGGGAATATCATAAATCATAAACAAACAAAATTTCCAAAAGAAAAATTAACACCTGTTTTATATGAAAAATAGGAATATAAGGGAATTTGTAACAATTGTTTTTAGGTTAAACATATAATTAACACTGGTGTAAAATACATACTTTTTACACCGGTTTTTTATTAAAAGTATTCGTTAAAAATTTAGTCATAATTTTCATGTCTCTATTTTTATTAATTTATAAAATTAATCTTTGTATTTTAAAAATGGAATACTTTGGCATTTTTATTAGAATTTTTAACTAAAAAATATTCATTTGACGTATTTTGAGAGATTTGTAAAATATGGAGATTTTTTTAGCCAAACACACCAACACGAGAGGTTTTGGAAAAATAATTAGCGTTTTTCAAGAATCTCCAACCATACCTAGCGGTGGTTGATTTTTGTTGTTGCAGAAACCACCGTAAATTTAGAGCGAGGACAATTTTATTGCAAATCTCGCAAACTATCTGTTGCAAATCTGAAATTTTCTTGCAGTGAACAATCTAGATATATCAATTAAATTATAAATATGAAAAATTTATGAAATTAAAAGCTAAATTTTTATGATATTTTATTCTAATTTTATTAGTGATAATTATTTTACATTATCATATTATGTGACATATTATTTAAAGCATGTGAGATCCTTATTTTTTATTTAAAAAATCATAAAAAAATATTAAAATTATCGACTTATAAAACTGCAATTAAATTTAATTTTAAAATGACATACTTGTATTTAATATATGCACGTTAAAATTGATTTTAGTAATAAAATCGATGTATAAGATTATTATTTACTGCATTGGGTGCTATTACACCACTCCAATGTCAAATATTAAAAATTCGTTTAAGCTAGTGCTACCAACTTAGTTAGAATGACGTACCTTCTTTTTGCTTGATCCCTTTTTTAATTTTGTTAAAAAAATAGACATAAAATATAATTCAATTAGTGTTAATGTTAGTTTCTAGGTTTTCAATTCTAAAAAAAAACTATTTTAAACTTTAGTATCCTTTAGCTCACAAATTGATTACCTTCATGGAACTATAATCTTTTTTTATTAGTTCATTATAAAGTATTATAATTGGTTCTTTAACATCATCTAATAATGATAATACATAATTAAAATATTTTTTAAATTTCAAAATAGGTGTTATATTTTTTATACAGTATTTAAAATTCATGCAAGGAAAATATTGAACAATTTAAGAAATTGTAACTAGTCAAATGACAATATTGAAATGAAAATGAATGTACTGCATCGAGGCATAATTAAATAAATAAATTATTTATTTATTTTTAAAGGAAAAATAAAGCATGCATTTTCAAAATCAATACATATAAAGCACGTTTTGATCTAAACACATTTACTTTAAACAGTAGACCAAAATATGGCACATTATTTATTGGTATATTAGGGCTTTTTTTGGGTGAGACCTTATTATAAGGAGATTTGTGATAGGGTACTATCTGAGTTGTATAGGAGTGGCAATATTTTCCCTTGAAGAATCTTCGAATGTGGTTTTTTGTATTGCTGGTGGATCCTCCCCGCAGGGTGGTGGATCATCTACGGGCTCCCCGCAGGGTGGTGGATCGTCTAAGGGCTCCCCGCAGGGTGGTGGATCTAAGTCGATTGGTTGAGAATCTAACTGGAGAGTGATTAGCATCACCACTCCAAGGACAAGTAACACTAATGAGTATATAGATGCAATCTATAAATTTTTGATAATCACATATCAAAAGAAAAAATAAACTTTATATATAGGAAAAAACATGGGAGTATTTTCTAGGTGAACACTCGGATTATCTCATGAGTTTTTTTTATATAATATGCAATGTTCAATTATTTTATCCGATCATTTTATGACATATAAAATTTTTATATTAAAATTTGAATTAATTTTACGTATCGGTATCCAGCACAATTCTAAAGTATCTAAGAATTTATCTATTTTTAAGGTTGATAGGAAAATAAATTATATTAGAATATAAATAAAAAAGTATAATCGAAATGGCTATAAGTAAAACACATTCTCCATCTATATTTTGAAATTAAATTTTTTGTAACTGCCATAGTTATGTTAGTATTTTTTTTATCATTCGCGCTAGTATGAACACCAGTACGAGAGAGAGTTTTTAACACAGCGCTAAGTCAATCATTTACCATCTAATTTAACAAATGAGATGGATGCATCTTTAATATTAATATTCACATATTTAAGTTATAAGAGTTAAAAAAAATGATGCATGGGAATTTTTTTGGTTATTATGGAATAAATTGTTGCAAATGCAAAGTTGGTATTATTGAAAAAAATTCAAGTATTATATTTTTAAAAAATAAAATTTTACAGTTGTATGAAAATTTGTAGCAGTATTTATCTTACAAAGTCGTTATGTAAGAATGAATTGAGTGGAATAAAAAGTTAATACATGTGGTCATTTTTTTACTAAACCAATTTTACTGATAAATTTTAAAAAATTATAATAAAGAAGTTTAATTTACTCCTCACATTAAGGGGAATATGTATCCAAAGTTAAGATTGCTGAAATGATTATGATTAAATAAATTGTACACATATTGTATTTTTATCTTTGTTGATTAAGAAATTAAGGAATTTTTTTTTTAAGTGCGATGAGTGTCATATTTTAACAACTAAAATTGAAGATTTATTTAACACACTTGTATTATTTGTCATATTTATAATGGGAAGAAACGACTTAAAATTTCTTTTGGAAAATCAAAAGGAAATTTATGAAAAAGTTGGTTTTTACTATAATCCAAACATGGTAAACTCTATTGTGAACCATTTAATTTGATTGCTATATATGATTTATTGTGGACTAATGTTAAAAAGTCACTCAAAATTGTAATAATATTCAATAACATTATTTGAATGTTTAAATCATCGGATATCTTGTGTTTTAAGACTATTTTTTATTGGTTCGACTCAAAAATGAGTTAAGTTTTAAGGAACTTAACAGTTTTTCCTTATTTTATTCAAATAATTAAAATTGATCGAATTGTTGTCCAAATTTTAAAACTCAAGAGAGCCGTACTTCCAAAAATGTCATCAATTATTATTAATGTTTCAAATAATTTTTAAACATTAATTTGCGATGACAAATCAAGGTAGTTGATCGTAGCATCCACCAACAAACATTCAACAAAACTATTTAAAAATGTATAGTCCAAACAACACATCTAGAAGTTGTTATGTTAAATGGTTTTATTGTGGTATAAAAGATTACACATCCTCTAATTACAATGCAAGAACAAAATAAAATTGTATAGATGCTAAACATGAATGCAATCCAAAGGGTGCATTTTCCAAAAGCTATTTATAACTCACAGGACCAAAATTATTAATTTGAGTACCAAAAACCAATAGATTGATTTTGTTTTGTAGATGTGCTTAAAGCTAATAATCTTAAAAACAATATCTTAAAAGTGGTCGCTCAAATCACGCGAAGGGTGGGGACAAAAACAAGTTATATACTTTTTTATCATCCAAAGCTGGCTATTCTTCATGTGGTGACCTTGTTAAAAAAAAAAAATTCCAAAAAGAATTTCAAACTTTTTTATTAACAAAAACTAGAGTGTTAAGCATTGTATGGAAGTAAAGGTATATCACAACTATGTTGCCACTATTTATTAAGGTAAAATGCCCATGAATATTGCCAACGTGAAAAGTCAAAGAAGTCGAAAAATTAATCGACTGTGAGACGCCACAAACTCTCTGCAAAGGAAATTATTACACGTTGGCCCATATAATTAGTCAAACACAACAATATTTATGTATGGCCAGTAGAATTATTTTTATAAACACTGGTACTTCTAATGTTTTAGATACATATAATCAATCAAATAATTTTTTTATACTATATTTATCATTTTATCAATTTACTTTATTTTATATATTCAAAATTTAATAATTTAAACACCTACATTATACTTAATATTCTTTGAAGTAGTTAAATAACTCATAAATAAAGAAAAATAGTTTATTTTCAACATATTATTTGAAGAAGAAAAAATAATAAAAAAATTGATAACATATAATTGTTTTCTGGAACTGAATGTTTTATTCAAAAACAATATTATTAAAGTGCTGTAAATAATAAATAATAGTATTAGAGTGCCAATAAAATTAAGATGCCTTTACATCCATACAATGTTTTAGCATTCTAATTTTTATTACAAAAAAGTTTACGGTTATAATGTTTATTCAAAAAAGTTTACAATTATAGTTACCTTTGGATGATAAAAAGAATATAACTTACGATTGTCCCCACCTTCCGTCTGCTTTGAACAGCCATTCGAAAGATATTGTGATTGGAGTGTTTGTCCTTCAAGTACATATACAATATAAAATCTAATCTTGGATTTTGGTATTCTAATTTTGGTCCTCAAGGTAGCTTTTGAACAATCTGCATGCCATTTGTACTAAACGTGAAATACTTCAACTACCTCAGCTATACGAGGGTTAGGCATGCATTGTTATCACAAGCTAGCTGATCAATTTCATGACACCCTCTACTTGTAATTGCAGAATTAACGTTAAAATAGTAGAATATTTTGAGAAATACAAAAACTTTATATAATAATTTATAAAATATAAATCTTTAACATCTTGAGAGTACGAAAGTGAAATAAAAATATTTGAATTATAAACTATTCTAAACCAGTGTATCTCTTGATTAGAGTCTAGTATAACTCAATTCTAAGGACTTCGTGCCCTTAGAAAATATATATATTTATTTACATTAGGTGGAATTGTTATCAAAATTTGATTTTTCAGAATAGGAATATCATAAACAAACAAAATTTCCAAACGAAAAATTAACACCTGTTTTATCTGAAAAGTAGGAATATAAGTGAATTTGTAACAATAATTTTTAGGTTAAACATATAATTAACAATGGTTTTTAGGTTAAACATATAATTAACACTGGTGTAAAATACATATTTTTTGTACCGATTTTTTTTATTAAAAGTATTCGTTAAAAATTTAGTTATAGTTTTAAAATTTAATTATAGTTTTGATTCCTCTATTTTTATTAATTTATGAAATTGATCTTTGTATTCTAAAAATAGAATATTTTAGTCATTTTATTAGATTTTTTAACTAAAAAATAATCATTTGACGTATTTTAAAAGGTTTGTAAAATATGGGGATTTTTTAGCCAAATACACCAACACGAGAGGTTTCGGAAAAATAAGCATTTTTCAAGAATCTCCCACCATAGCGGTGGTTGATTTTTGTTGTTGCAGAAACCACCTTAAATAATTAGAGCGAGAGCAGTTTTATTGCAATTAAGGATGAGAATAGGCTAGGTTGTCCGTAGGAGCCTATGACCTGACCTACTTATATCTTGGCCTGACTTATTTAATAAAAAGACTAGGCTCAGACTTATAAAATAGCCTGTTAGGCCTAACAGACTGGCCTATATATATTTATTATTTATTAATATTATTTTTTATTATTATATTAATAATATTATTTTCTATTTTAAATTCTATCAATTAGGCAATCACTTACTAATCATTCCATATTCAGTAGTCGTTCCATATTCGGTAGTAGTTCTATATTTGGTAGTCGTTTTATATTCTGTAACTGTTTAATTAGTCAATCAATAGTTGTTCCTTATTTGTTTAAGAAGTAATAATAGATTCATTTAAAAAGGCTTTTAAAAAGGCTTTCAGGCCAGACCAAACTATTAAAAAGGTCAGACTTAGGCCGAAAAAAAGCCTTTGGTAGGCCGTAGACCAGACTGAGGCCGAAAAAATAAATCGTATGTCAGCCTCAGACCTTTCAAAGTCTGGCCTGGTCTGACCTATTCCCACCCCTAATTGCAACCCTCGCAAACTATGTGTTGCAAATCTGAAATTTTCCTTGCAGTGAACAATTTAGGCATATTAATTAAATTATAAATATGAAAAATTTATAAAGTTAAAAGTTAAATTTTTATAATGTTTTATTCCAATTTTATGGATAATAATTATTTTATATCGTCATATCATGTGACATATTATTTAAAACATGTGAGATTCTTATTTTTTATTTAAAAAGTCATAAAAAAATATTAAAATTATCGACTTATAAAATAGAGAAATTAATTTTATAAATCAGTAAAAATAAAAGAACTAAAATAACAATTAAATTAAAATTTAAAATAATATATTTATATTTAATATATGCACGTGTAAATCGCTAAAGTCGATGTAAAAGGTTATTATTTGCTGCATTGGGTGCTATTACACCACTCCATTGTCAAATTTTAAAAATTCGTTTAAGCTAGTGCTACCAACTTACTTAGAATGACTATACCTTCCTTTTGCTTGATCCCTTTTTTAATTTTGTTAAAAAATAGACATAAAATATAATTGAATTAGTGTTAATGTTAGTTTCTAGGTTTTCAATTCTGAAAAAACTATTTTAAACTTTAGTATCCTTTAGCTCACAAATTGATTGCCTTCATGGAACTATAATCTTTTTTTATTATTTTATTAGTTCATTATATAGTAATATAATTGGTTCTTTAACATCATCTAATAATGATTATACATAATTAAAATATTTTTTAAATTTCAAAATATGTGTTATATTTTTTATACAATATTTAAAATTCATGCAGGGAAAATATTGAACAATTTAAGAAATTGTAACTAGTCAAATGACAATATTGAAACCAAAATGAATGTACTACATTGAGGCATAATTAAATAAATAAAGTATTTATTTATTTTTAAAGGAAAAATAAAGCATGTATTTTCAAAATCAATAGATCTAAAGCACGTTTTGATCTAAATACATTTACTTTAAACAGTAGACCAAAATATGGCACATTATTTATTGGTATATTAGGACTTTTTTTGGGTGAAACCCTATTATAAGGAGATTTGTGATAGAGTACTATCTCAGTTGTATAGGAGTGGCAATATTTTCCCTTGAAGAATCTTCGAATGTGGTTTTTTGCTGATCGAATGGTGGTGGATCCTCCATGGGAGGTGGATTGCCTAGGGGCTCCCTGTAGGGTGGTGGATCGTTTAGGGGCTCCCTGTAGGGTGGTGGGTCTAACTCGATTGGTTGGGAATCTAACTGTGGAGTGATGAGCATCACTACTCCAAGGACAAGTAACACTAATGAGTATATAGATGCCATCTATAAATTTTTGATAATCACATATGGAAAGAAAAAATAAACTTCATATATATAGGAAAAAATATAGGAGTATTTTCTAGGTGAACACTCGGGTATCTCATGAGTTTTTTTTTTT
>JBBPBT010000656.1:860950-874463 GCA_037974875.1 Cicer bijugum | reverse complement strand
ATCGACTTTAATGTGGGAAGTAAATTCAACTTCATGTTTATAATATTTTCTAAAAATTTAACGGCAAAATTAACACACTAAATATCATCTTAACTGTATTTACAAGATAATTCAACTTCATTATCACCACGTAACATCGCAACTACATTTTTTTTAATAAAATTAAAAAAATTATCATATCATTGCTCCAGTAAACAAATGAGATCTAATTTATTTTTACAAAATCAATTTATCATTAAAGTGATGAGCCCTTTTTTATAAATTCATTTAAAATTTTATATTTTAGACATGTAGGACTTGAATTTTTTTTCTTCTAGTAATATCAACTTTGCATTTGCAAAAATTAATTGAAAAAATAGTCTAAAAAGAAAATTATAGATAGCTCATGGTAGAAATAAATTCCCTAATAATCTAAAAGAGTAATAATTCGGTAACCCATGATAGAAAATTAATTCCATAATAATTAAAAAAAAAACCTAGTGTTGCCTCCACTTCTTTGTCATCCACATCGGAGTGGCTTAAGGCCACTTTTTAGTTTATACTGACCATATAAATTATTTTCTTTTCTCTTTATAATCAAACAAGCAATTTTTTGTATAGGTATAATTTTCTCTTTATGTTGATTTGTTCGTCATCATTGTGTGATATTTTTGGGTTTTTTGTCTTAGTGCAATGCTTTTAGAGACAAAAAATTGGTTTTATCAGTACCGTATTTTGAGTAAAGATTTATGGAGACTATCACCAAATTCAATACCATCTTTATTTTACATATGAATTGTCAATATATGATTGGATTGAAAATGTCATAGACTTTTCATAGTCGATATGAACGAATACCAATAATTTTTTTTATAGATGAATGAAATTAAAGATTGTGGTGAATGCATTATTCTTGACCATTGGTCGTATGTGAAAGATATTAATTTGTTTGTTATGATTAAAATTTTGATTTTATTACTTTTCATTGGTTCCTAAATTATTTTTATCCACTTTATCAACTCAAAAAAAAAAAACTCTTTACAACCCAATTATTTTCAAAGAAGTAGATATAGTTGGATTTTTTTTTGCACACATAACTTTTGAGTAAGTAGTATTTTGTAACATATTATACATATTTGCTCATTCTTCTCAAAATCTTGATTGATCTTAGTTATAGTATTGTTTTTACAAACATATTTGATTTCATCTATAATATGAAAGTATATTGCCTCTTCAAAAAGACAAAAAAAAATTGTCCATATTCAACTTTATATGAACGTTATTATTGTGTCTTCGAGATAAAACTATTTACCATTTAAGTTAAAAAATTATTTGTTGTTTTTTTAACAAAGATGTTTTATATTGTCAAATTTTTTAAAAATACTACACCAACTATAATTTATGAATTTTATTTGTAGGATAATCTTCACTATCTAAAATATTTTACATATTCTTAAATGTGTATGTGTGTTTCTCAACTCATATATAGTAATTACTTAAATAAATTCACTTGAAAAAAACACTCTACAAATAAAATATATAAATTATATTATTTTTAAAATTTTAAAATCTTATTTCAACGTGAATTGTTTCAAGTTCATAATGAAAATATCACATTTGTGTATAAATTTATAATTTTATCTACGGTTTCTTTTAAAAAAGAAAAGAAAAAAAATAGAAAGTGATGTATGACACACGCACAACAATTGCCATTTGCCAATTTCTATAGATTCGAACCGCGTTATTTTTCCATGTTGGGGTACCATCAATTTTTTCCGGGGACCGCAACGCACTCACGACTTTATTCTTTTCACTCTCTTCTCTTCTTTACTTTTCTTTTTACATTTGAAATTCATTCGAATATATTCTTCAAGAGTCTCGAATATATGCTCTTCTAATAACAACAACATTAAAGAGTCTCTCTCTCCTTAATTAGTTATTTGACTTATATTTGTTTTTCGAAGTGATCATCATCACAATACATCAAACTTTTGTTGTTGTTATTGGTTTGTCCTTATAAGTAAGCAAGCTTGACTTTTGAAACATAAAAAAAAACGAATTAGAATGGAACGTGGGGTTCTTGATGGTATTATCAATAAGTTGCTTGAAGTGAGAGGAAGACCCGGGAAGCAAGTGAATCTTCCAGAGACAGAGATCAAACAGCTTTGTCTTGTTTCCAAGGATATCTTCTTGAGCCAACCCAACCTCTTGAAACTAGAGGCTCCTGTTAAGATCTGTGGTATATTTTCTTCATCAATCCCTTGTTTCTATCTCTTAATTTTTATATTATCCTATCATTTATATCCATACAAACCGGAAATAGGGTTCAAACCGATTGTGTTTAGACCACAAACATTTATATTTCATGAAATTGTTGCTGATAAATTGTAGTTGTTGTTCTTGTGTTGTAACATAACAGTTCGTAACAAATTGTAATAGACATCCATCTACGATACTGAAATTCGAACGCTATATGATCTATATAGTTGAAGTTAATTATAAATTAGTTAGTTGATATTTATTAGTTTATTATAATCACCGTAAAAAATATATCGTATATTCGTTGTAATTTTATAATCAACTTTTCTTATTGAATTAATTACAAATAATTCAATCTTTCTATCAATTATTTTTCTTTTTGTTAGGCTCTCTTATGTTTCTCAATAATACTTATGCTTGTAATAAGTTTTAAGACACTCTAAACACCTATGTTTCAATTAGAGCTTCTATGATTACTAAATCCTGCTCTGTTTTTTGGCTGGTAAGATTGCATAAATTTCATACCTTCCATGGACTCAACGATTCTTGTTTATTCCAGTTAGAATAATATAGTAGTGGGACTTTAGCCAGACAAAACTTTTTAGGATTGATTTTATCATACAAAGTATGCAAATGAAATTACCATAGTCTATGTCTTATCAAATTTATTATATTTCCATTTGTTTTACTTATATACAAATTAATTATCTTAGTTGCTGCTGATTACATTCATAGAAATCTTATAATAGAAGTTTAATTTGTGCTTGCATTTGAGTCTTTCTTGCTCTACTTTCGATTTTCAATTTTGTCTATTATTTCTTTGAAATATCATGGGAGACCATTATTTGTATCTCTAATTACTATTATTATTGTGGCCTATGCTAATATCTTTTAATTCAAGATTAATGTTAACGTCTTGTTTAATTTTCTTTTATGTTGCCAGGAGATGTCCATGGCCAATATTCCGACCTTCTGAGACTTTTCGAGTATGGTGGATTTCCTCCGCGTTCGAATTATTTATTTCTAGGTGACTATGTAGATCGAGGAAAGCAAAGTCTAGAAACAATATGTCTTCTTCTAGCATACAAAATAAAATATCCTAAAAACTTTTTCCTTCTAAGGGGAAACCATGAATGTGCTTCAATAAACCGCATATATGGATTTTACGACGAATGTAAAAGGAGATTCAATGTGAGGCTATGGAAACTTTTTACAGATTGTTTCAACTGTTTACCTGTGGCAGCTCTCATTGATGAAAAGATTATTTGTATGCATGGTGGACTATCTCCCGAGTTGCATAATTTAAATCAGATAAAGAATTTGCGACGTCCGTGCGAAGTTCCTGAAAATGGTTTATTATGTGATCTCCTGTGGTCTGATCCTAGTTGTGATATTCAAGGTTGGGGAGAAAGTGAACGTGGAGTTTCATATACATTTGGTGCTGATAGAGTCAAGGAATTTCTTCAAAAGCATGACCTTGATTTAATTTGCAGGGCTCATCAGGTTATTTACATATTCGTTTTAAATATGAAAAATTAATTCTACGTTAATACCATTTAATCTAAATTTTTTATCAGACATTAGACTTTTCAAATACCATTTTTTGTCTATATTTTAATTTCGATAAAGTATTTTATAAGCTTTGCTGATTGTAATTCTTCATCTTGCAGGTTGTGGAAGATGGATATGAGTTTTTTGCTAATAGACAACTTGTAACAATTTTTTCAGCACCTAATTACTGTGGAGAATTTGACAATGCTGGTGCTATGATGACAGTTAATGAGTCACTTGTGTGTTCTTTTCAAATATTGAAGCCTCTAGATAAAAAGCCTAAGTTTAGCTTTGGAAGCACAACTACAGTTAAGATTAGTACTCCAACACAATTCAAGGTATTTTGATTTCCTGAATCCACAACTTGAAGATTTTCATCACAAATGATAAAAACAAAAAACAATATAACAAAATCATAAAAGTTATTGTTTAGTAATAAAAATAAGTGAAATGTAAACACAACTTATAAAGTAGTTGGAAGTTTAATAAGTTGATGTTGGAGTGCAAATTCAAATATGAGATATCCCCTTTTTCTCAACATTTAATGTGTGCAAATTTCGCTGTTAAGATCTTTGAATAAACAGTTGTGGATAGCATGAATTTATTTAGTTAAAATATTTGTACTAAAAAAAATCTAGGTGGAAGAAAAGGCATACAAATATTTTGACTTGTAGTGTGTGTGTTTACATTTATATAGGCACTATCTCTTTAGAATTTTAAAATATTTCTGTTGTTTCCCCCACTTTCAGCAAGCATTTCTTGGTGCTAAAGCATGACCTGGTGGACATAATTTTGACTGGTAATGTTTGGTTCGTTTAAGATGGCCAAAGTTTGTTTTGAAGAAGTGTTATCGTTGTTCACTACAAAGTAAGAATACAATGCAACTACCAATATAACACAAATTAAGCCTCTGTTTTACCCTTCAGGGACAGCTAAATGCATAATTTCCTTTTCATCTTCTTTCACTAAATTCCCTTACAACAAAGTTGCAACTTGTACAATATTGAAATGCAAATAGAGGACTGAGGCTTAACTTTTCTTCTCTTTTAGTTATCATATCATGCTCTATGCCAATCAGATCTAGCTTATGGTGCTCTTACCCTCACAAGAAAACAAAAAAAATATTTTAATAGTACTGTTAATTTATTTTAAGCCTCCATAAAACTTTCTAGTTTTATAAAGCATACTTAATGTCCAATGATATGTTTACTTATAAAGTTAGCCTTAATTTTATTTGTGGCAATTGTAACTATAGAAAGATGTTTCTTTATCATAAATTTTGTGAAGAATGAAATGTGTAATCATTATCGTATGGAGAGTATTAAATCCCGCAAATGACAATTGTAGTAGTTTGTATAAATTCTTAAGTATTTTGAGTTGGTTTAATTATTATAGTTATGTAATTTATAACAGTTAGTTAGTGATATTTTTCTTTGGTCTAAATATATATACTACTTTATTATCATATCAAAGAAAATTTCCAGATCCGCCAACAATTTTCAATCTCCCTTTATATTGTAAAGAATTTTGGTATTATACAGTATAGTTTGATATCATGTTTTCAGATTCAAAAGCAGTGTCAATTTTCAGGTTCATGTTTCTATAATCCAAGAAAATGCTAATTTTCACACCTATACCCAACTAAGGACTACCCAACTTGTTATTTATTGGATTAATTAATTAGGTTAAATTTATTATAAATGTAAAATTAGTTACTTTAATTATATGTTAATTACAAATTAGTTTCTTTAAATATTAGAAATTAGTTGTTTTAATTTGTGGTATATAATATTCATTAACTTATTCTTACAATAATTTTAGATGCTACTTTTTCTTAAATAAAACAAAAGAAACGGTAATCGAATTTAAAAGATGAAACATAAAGAGAGAGATCTCGCTTCAAAGAAATATGAAGAGCAACAAAGTTACCAAAAGACTAAACTACAACCAAACGACTCAAGTTCAACCAAACCAACAAGAAGGAAAGAAGAAACACAAATAATATATTCTATTGAGAAACAAGAACATTAGAGAGAAAATTTCGGTATTTTGATATTATATTAATCTACTAAAATGTATTTATAGTGTGGGATGAGGGTCATCACAGGTTTGTAACAATATCACACTTGCATAGCTTATCTAACAGCAAATAACAGAATGCAGCTAGCTGATTACTAGTGACAGTTGTGCTGATTTCTGACAGTTGTAAGCTTGTTTCTGTTGAGGCTGTTGCAGTTACAAAACTGCTGTACATACTTATTGGTAGATGAAGGTCAAAATGGTGGTCAAAGTGATACTTGAAGTGGTTCTGGACGATAGTTGAAGTTGTGACTAATGGTCACCGGTAACAACGTATTAGAGTTAAAATCAAAACAAAAATTATAAAATTTTATTTATGTAATTTTGAATCTTAAGGTAAAAATGTTTTTAAAAAAATGAAAAACTAAACTTGACCTTATTTTAAACATGTTTTTGTTTGTAAAGTAATCTTTAAAAATGAAAAACTAAAAAAAAACCTCGAAACCCATAAAGTTTGAAGAAGATTTTGAATTTTTCCAAAATATATGAAAATAACTTTTCTTAAAAAAAAAGTTGCAACCAACAAACTTTAAAGAGATTTCTTGTTATTTAAAAGAAAAATCATAAAAGAGATTTTCGAGCAAGAAATTTTTTAACCATGTTTCTGTTGAAAATAGAATTTAAATTTTTTGAAATCATTTATTTCAAAAATTTAAATCTTAAATTTTCTTTGGACAATTTGATGCGTAATTTAGTGGTATGGATTAAAATTTTGAACATCTAAACCTTCTTCTCTACAGAATTGAGTTTCATACTCCATATTTTAATTCCTACTTTCTATTTTAACATTTTTTGTATGAATTTTAAAAAAATATTATTATAGAAAATAAAAGTTAAAAAATTATACAAAAGCGGTCTATTTTTCTATCCAACATCTAGGTTTTTTACATACCAAGAAGTTTTGAGTTTTAGAAATTTTTTATATGTAAATTTTTTTCTAAATTTATTAACAAAATGGAGATTTTAAAATTTTCGATATTAGAAATTTTTCTCAAACTTTTTTACATATTGGAAATTATGAAATTTTTAGTATGCAATTATTTTTTACATACAGAAAATTATGGTTCTTGAAATTTTCAACATATAAATTTTTTTCTCAATTTAAAATTTCTGTTACATAATTTTTTTTTCTTTTATATACCAAAATTTTTAAATTTCTGATATATTAATTTCTATATCGATTTTTTTTAAAAAAAATTCTATATTAAAATTTTTGTATTTATGTTAGATAAAAGATAATCCAAAATAAAAAATAATAAAATTCCAATTAGATTTTTCAAAAATTTTAAAATTAGGATCAAATCTGGGAGTATGAAATGTAATTTTTTGTCTCTATTATATCAGCCCATTCGAAACGCAGCAGTCCAGCCCGTAAGGGTCTGATTAGAAAGTGCGTGGGTAGGGCAAACACGCCCGAAACCGGAAGTGTAATTCATCCTCCATCTTTGATCAGACAAGTGAAAGACGTCGGTTACCTACAAGAAGTGGTTCGAGTACTCACTAACACCCTCGAAACCTTGAATTGTAATTCATTGCTCATCATACTCACTTTTCTCGGTCTTCTTATACAATGCATTCACATGCTCTTCTATTGAGAGAGTACATGTGCTGTAAATGGGAGAGTTCGATTTTACTAATTTATGCTTTCAGTTTTTGTGCTTTTCTTAATGCTAACTTGAAAACAAAGTTCAATTGAAAGATGGTTAAAGTTCAATTGGAGTTAGTTTATACACCCAGCCGATATGAGACTCTTGCTGTTTCTAAATTAATACTCACCTTTTCTGTTCACACTTGGTATAATTGATATCTAATATAACCACTCATTTGCAACTTGCTCCTTCCTTTATGAAAATATTTTAAAAGAAATGTCCAATTGGTTCCAAGTAGATTTTGCTTTCACCCTACATTCATAACTACTTTTTTATGAATTGACTTACCATTGATGAGTTTATGTTGATTAATTTCTTCTCCAACATTGCATCTATTTTTTTATGAATTGACTTACCATTTAGATTGTGACTAACACAGTACTAACCTTTGCATCTATTCATAACTACTTTTTTACTAACCTTTGCAGTTGCTTATTTGGATCTTCTATTTCTTCAAAGGACCTGATTTCTGTGTCTGGGTAGGTTGTCACCCTATTACACTCAGATTTAATGATTGGCATGATTATAAGTTGTAGGGCAAGGGGGTGTGAGTTGATTGTTTTGCTTATTGTTATGGTAAATAATTTTCTTCATGGTTCTATGTATATTAAATACATGTTGGCTATTACCTTATGCTTCCTATGCGGTATCTATTCTTGTTGTTTACAAATTTAACTGATAGATTAAATAGTCTTATTTTGATTTCTTCTATTGCAAATGATTTTTTTAAAGAATTTTGATTAAAAATGATTTTGCAAGAAAAAAATACATTGAGGTAACAATTCTAATTATCACGAGACTTCTTTTTTAGTTCGTCCAGGGCACCTAAAATCTTAGGACCGACCCTGTCATGGAGAAGCCTGAAAACCATTTCAATAATGATAGTAACACGAAAAAGTAAGCTGACATATTTATCAATTATTTTCCGCATAGTTTTTGTTTCTCAGAATTCACATTTAGGTTAGTTAATTCAACATTCGATTTGTTTACTCTGTTTGCAGAGAAGCATCTCATCTTGCTGCATTGTTCAGAGAAATGAAAAAAGGACTTGATATTGTTAGGCATAAAATTCAAACTTTAACTACCAAGGTTATAATTTTTTTTTCTCTTCAAGCTTCATTTTGTACATTGATTAAACACTTTATACTTGTTAGTTTAACAAAAGTTTACATAATGTTATTACTTTAAATTATTATATAGTTTGATATTATATAAGTTCATTGATACTTGCTTCTTTTTAGTTTTCACTAGTACTACTATATTCTTTCTGGAATATTCACATTGGTGATATTTTCAATAAATTGTTTCTGTTATTAGTGAATTTCATTGTTTGATTAGTTTATCTTGATAGCAATAAGTTGATTTTAATGTGTACTTGAATGTCTCTTATACCAGGTGAAAAGTCAAAATTCTACAGCTGATGGATTCAGCTATCTTGAAGCTAAAAATTTGCTGCTTTTGAATTATTGTCAATCCCTTGTTTATTATTTGTTGCGAAAGACTAAGGGATATTCGATAGAAGAACATCCTGTTGTTCGAAGTATTGTAGAGATAAGATTATTTTTAGAAAAGGTCAGTTTTATTTTGTGTCACCTTTGTATATTTACATAAGACAATCTGTATCTGAAATCGTGCTATTTGCTATAGATTCGTCCAATTGACAAAAAACAACAATACCAAATCCAAAAACTAATTAGAGCTAATGAAAATGAAACGAATTATATCAGTGAGAAGGAGCCAGTAGCATCCAATAAGAGTGAGGACGTATCGAAGTATCGTCCAAATCCCGACATGCTTGTTAGCAAAGTAGAACCAACAGCTCAGGTGAGTTTATTTAATAATAATATGAAGTGCAAATTTGTGGCGTGGTAATATGATGCAAAATGCAAAAGTTAAATGTTCATCTCTAACATAATTCATTTATGCTATAGGATGGTGATAGTGTGTATCATGGTCCTAGATTTGCTCCAACATCTATGGATCTAGATAAACCTTCTAAGGGAGAAAGAAATGCCAGCCGGAGAGACAGAGAAATTCTGAAACAAGCTCAGAACAGTAATTATATCAAGACATTAATGAATGATATGGAGGAAAGACCTGAAGAGGTGACATTATAAGTTTCTTTTGGGTGTGGATCCATAACAACTTAGCGAGTTTATGTAATAGTTAACGTTTGCTGCTTACTACGCAGATAAAAGATTTTGAGGGAGCTAGCAGAGAAGTGGATAATTATATTAGCAAAATGGAGAAGCGTGCTAAGGTGGAGGTGGATGGGTTCATGCGCATCCCTCTTACGAAAGAGGAGAGGAAGAAAGAGAAGTACTTGAAGAAAGCGAAAAATGGGTATGGGGAAGGCCTGATATCTCTACTGTCACGAAAGCATCATGTGTATGATGACATGTTTCCTTGTTTATATATTCGCTTACATTTGTGTTTGTTATTTTTCAGGATGCAAGGTCTAACTGACAGTTTATTTGATGAAATCAAAGGATTACCCTTTGAATATAATACTGGAGATGATGCAATGGGCTATAAAAATAGCAGCAAAAGAAATGGGAAGATGAAGAAACGAAAGGCATGTCCTACAATATAAATTTATGGATTATATCATTCTATGTGATGACTTCATGTTGTCTAACCTAATGGATGCTCATTAAAATCATAAGTTATCTGAGCTAATAAATAGTTTTTTAGGGATCCATATCTTCCAAATGCATGTTGTTTCCTGTTACCTTTTGCCTCTGTAGTAAGCATGATGATTTGGCTATTGGTCTATCAAAAGTTGCCATGCCACACTCAACCAAATTCTGGTGATGAATAATTTTTACTACATACGCCAGTTATGCATAGCTTATTTTGAACTATGTACGATAAAAAAAAATCAAAACTAGTTCTTAGATGACCATGGCAAGAAATACAAAAATAATGCTCGTTGAAATAATTTACTCATCAACTCACTTTTCTTTGAAATGATTTTGCTTCAAGTTCTGTGCCCTTTTCCTTTTAACTACTTTTGACATCCTGTGTTATTGTATGTAATATGTATTCCCGTTTCCTTTTAACTACTTTTGACATCCTGTGTTATTGTATGTAATATGTATTCGTTTTTCCTTTTAACTACTTTTGACATCTTGTGGTATTGTATGTAATATGTATTATGCAATTTAGTGGGTTGAGTTATACTGTTTCAGTTAAGGCAAGCACTAACAATTTTGGATTCCTTGCAGAGGAAACATTGAAGAAACTTTGGGTTTCGACCTCCGGCACTGAACTACTATCTGGAAATCACTACATGCTGTTGGAGGAAGTAATACAAGGGAGTATTAGAGCCACAGAGTTGGATTTGGTGGATTCTCTTCGGTGAGGAATTGTGTAATCAAGTAGGCTTTGTAGATTTTATGAAATTAAAAGTTAAACTTTTATGATGTTTTATTCCGATTTTATGAGTGTTATTTATTTTGCATCGTCATATCATGTGACATTATTTAAAGCATGTCATATTCTTATTTTTTATTTAAAAATCATAAAAAAAATATTAAAATTATCGACTTATAAAATAGGGAGATTAATTTTATAAATCAATGAAAATAAAAGAATTAAAACTGCAATTAAATTTAATTTTAATGTGATATATTTGTATTTAATATATGCACGCTTAAATCGATTTTAGTAATAAAATGGATGTAAAAGGTTATTATTTACTGCATTGGGTGCTATTACACCACTCCAATGTCAAATGTTAAAAATTCGTTTAAGCTAGTAGTGCCAACTTAGTTAGAACGACTGTACCTTCCTTTTGCTTCATCCCTTTTTTAATTTTGTTAAAAAATAGACATAAAATATAATTCAATTAGTGTTAATGATAGTTCCTAGGTTTTCAATTCTAAAAAAAACTATTTTAAATTTTAGTATCCTTTAGCTCACAAAATGATTACCTTCATTGAATTATAATCTTTTTTTTTATTATTTTATTAGTTCATTATATAGTAATATAATTGGTTCTTTATAGAGTAAAACTACATCATCTAATAATGATAATACATAAGTAAAATATTTTTTAAATTTCAAAATATATGTTATATTTTTTATACAGTATTAAAAATTCATGCAAGGAAAATATTGAACAATTTAAAAAATTGTTACTAGTCAAATGACAATATTGAAACGAAAATGAAATTACTACATTGAGGCATAATTAAATAAATAAAGTATTTATTTATTTTTTAAGGAAAAATAAAGCATGTATTTTCAAAATCAATGCATCTAAAGCACGTTTTGATCTAAAGTCACTTATACTTTAAACAGTAGACCAAAATATGGCACAATATTCATTGGTATATTAGGGCTTATTTGGCCTAAACTTTATTATAAGGAGATTTGTGATAGGGTGTACTAGCTGAGTTGTATAGGAGTGGCAGTATTTTCCCTTGAAGAGACTTTGAATATGGTTTTTTGCTGATCAAGTGGTGGTGATGGATCCTCGATGGGAGGTCGTGGATCGTCTAGTGGGTCCATGTCGGGTGATGGATCGTCTAGTGGGTCCATGTCGAGTGGTGGCTCTAACTCGGGTATTATGTGTTGGGAATCTAACTGTGGAGTGATGAGCATCACCACTCCAAGTACAAGTAACACTAATGAGTATATAGATGTCATCTATAAACTTTTGATAATCACATATGAAAAGAAAAAAAATAAACTTTATATATATAGGAAAAAATATGGGAGTATTTTCTAGGTGAACACTCGGATATCTCATGAGTTTTTTTTTATATAATATGCAATGTTCAATCATTTTATGACATATAAATTTTTTATATTAAATTTTGAATTAATTTTACGTATTGGTATCCAGCACAACTCCAAAGTACCTAAGATTTTATCTATTTTTAAGGTTGATAAGAAAATAAATTTCATTAAAATATAATTTAAAAAAGTATAATCAAAATGGCTATAAGTAGGAACGTTCGCCATCTATATTTTAAAATTAAAATTTTTGTAACTGCCATAATTAGTTATAATTAGTTATGTTAGTATTTTTTTATCATTCGCCCTAATATAAACACCCGTACAAGAGAGACTTTTTAACACATAAGTCAGTTATTTATCATCTAATTTAATAGATGAGGCGGATGCATTTTTAATATTAATATAAACATATTTAAGTTATAAGAGTTAAAAAAAATGATGCATGGTATTTTTTTTTTGGTTATTATAGAATAAGCTTAGAATGTCATTAAATTGGTATCTCTTTAAGACGAGTAAAGTAAGGAATGTAAAATAAGTCATGTGTGTAAACTTTTATCGTCAAAATTTTAGACGTGTTCCTGTAATTGAATATGATATTTATACATGTTGATCTCATATCAATGTAATTTTTCTAAAAATAAATTTATTGATAAAATTTAGTTATCTTATAGATAAATTGAGAGTAATTGTGAATTGACTAATTATAAATAAATTAGTCGATAAAATATTTAAATTTTATTAAAAAATTAATTTATTTATGATAACATTAATATAATGAGATCAATGTAGATGAGTGAAATATTTAATTCCCATGTCACACACAAATGACACATTGTTCAAAAGCTACCTTGACGGGGAAAATCCAAGATTAAATTTTGTCTTGTAGATGTATTTGAAGGACAAGAACTCCAATCACAATATCTTTGGAATGGCTGTTCAAAGCAGACGGAATGTGGAGACATTAATAAGTTATATTCCTTCTTATCATCCAAAGGTGATTATGCTTCATTGGATAAAAACTATAAGAGTAATTTTGTTTGAATAAAAATTATAACTGTAAACTTTTTTTTAATAAAAATTTGAATGCTAAAACATCGAATGTATGTAAAGGCATCTTAATTTTATTGGCACTCTAATACTATTATATATTAGGTTAAATTATATTTGTGGTCCCTTAACTTAATTTTAGGTAACGTTTTAGTTTTTTATCTTTTTTTTTTTCTCGAGTTGGTCGTTTATTTTAATTTTCA
>JBBPBT010000656.1:842070-858347 GCA_037974875.1 Cicer bijugum | reverse complement strand
CATTTGTTAGTTAAGATAAAATTTAGATATATGAATTTTTTTATAAATTTATTTAAAATTTTATTTTTTTAAATATAGTAGTTGAATTTTTTTCAATAATACCAATTTTGCATTCGCAACAATTTATTCTATAATAAACAAAAAAAATCTCGTGCATCATTTTTTTTTAACTCTTATAACTTAAATATGTTTATATTAATATTAAAAATGCATCCGCCTCATCTATTAAATTAGATAATAAATGACTGACTTAGTGTTCTGTGTTAAAAACTCTCTCTTGTACTGGTGTTTCTATTAGGGCGAATGATAAAAAATACTAACATAACTAATTATGGCAGTTACAAAAATTTTAATTTCAAAATATAGATGGCGAATGTTCCTACTTATAGCCATTTTGATTATACTTTTTTAAATTATATTTTAATGAAATTTATTTTTTTATCAACCTTAAAAATAGATAAAATCTTAGGTACTTTGGAGTTGTGCTGAATACCGATACGTAAAATTAATTCAAATTTTAATATAAAAAATTTATATGTCATAAAATGATTGAAGATTGCATATTATATATAAAACAAAACTCATGAGATATCCGAGTGTTCACCTAGAAAATACTCCCATATTTTTTCCTATATATATAAAGTTTATTTTTTTTCTTTTCATATGTGATTATCAAAAGTTTATAGATGACATCTATATACTCATTAGTGTTACTTGTACTTGGAGTGGTGATGCTCATCACTCAACAGTTAGATTCCCAACACATAATACCCGAGTTAGAGCCACCACCCGACATGGACTCACTAGACGATCCATCACCCGACATGGACCCACTAGACGATCCACGACCTCCCATCGAGGATCCATCACCACCACTTGATCAGCAAAAAACCATATTCAAAGTCTCTTCAAGGGAAAATACTGCCACTCCTATACAACTCAGCTAGTACACCCTATCACAAATCTCCTTATAATAAAGTTTAGGCCAAATAAGCCCTAATATACCAATGAATATTGTGCCATATTTTGGTCTACTGTTTAAAGTATAAGTGACTTTAGATCAAAACGTGCTTTAGATGCATTGATTTTGAAAATACATGCTTTATTTTTCCTTAAAAAATAAATAAATACTTTATTTATTTAATTATGCCTCAATGTAGTAATTTCATTTTCGTTTCAATATTGTCATTTGACTAGTAACAGTTTCTTAAATTGTTCAATATTTTCCTTGCATGAATTTTTAATACTGTATAAAAAATATAACATATATTTTGAAATTTAAAAAACATTTTACTTATGTATTATCATTATTAGATGATGTAGTTTTACTCTATAAAGAACCAATTATATTAATTACTATATAATGAACTAATAAAATAATAAAAAAAAAAATTATAGTTCCATGAAGGTAATCAATTTGTGAGCTAAAGGATACTGAAGTTTAAAATAGTTTTTTTTTAGAATTGAAAACCTAGAAACTAACATTAACACTAATTGAATTATATTTTATGTCTATTTTTTAACAAAATTAAAAAAGGGATGAAGCAAAAGGAAGGTATAGTCATTCTAACTAAGTTGGCAGTACTAGCTTAAACGAATTTTTAACATTTGACATTGGAGTGGTGTAATAGCACCCAATGCAGTAAATAATAACCTTTTACATCCATTTTATTACTAAAATCGTTTTAAACGTGCATATATTAAATAAAAATATATCATATTAAAATTAAATTTAATTGCAGTTTTAGTTCTTTTATTTTTATTGATTTATAAAATTAATCTCTTTATTTTATAAGTCGATAATTTTAATATTTTTGTTATGATTTTTAAATAAAAAATAAGAATCTGACATGCTTTAAATAATATGTCACATGATATGACGAAGCATAATAAATAACACCCATAAAATTGGAATAAAACATCATAAAAATTTAACTTTTATTTTCATAAAATCTACAAAGCCTACTTGATTACACAATTCCTCATCTCACATCTACAAATCGAAGAGAATCCACCAAATCCAACTTTGTGGCTCTAATACTCCCTTGTATTACTTCCTCCAACAGCATGTAGTGATTTCCAGATAGTAGTTCAGTGCTGGATGTCGAAACCCAAAAATTTTCTGCACAGGGAGCGGAGTTGGCAGGTAGCCCAAGCCTATGTTTTTTGAGATCGACGTACTGGCCGACTAGCCAAGCTTCCCTTTCTTCTTCACTTAGATGCGACTCGAGGGGTACTTTTTTGCCTCGACCGTTCTTCACTTCAGCCCGACAGGCTCCTTAAGGTCATAGCCCATGTCCTTCGTTTGCCTTAACTGAATACATATGAAAAGATTGATCCACATTATATTTATCTTATAGTCATAGAAATATTTTAAGACTTAATTTTAATTTTTGGATGTAATAATCATACCTTATAATTATGAATTATGTTGACTTATGTGTGTGCCTAAATATTTGGTAGTTTAGGCACAATGTTATTAGTTGTGTGTAGCCTAGATGTACCATGTTATTTTGTGTTAGGCTATATATGCATTTTTATTGTAAGACATATGAGACTAATTTTTAAAAGAAAAAACACTTAGTGTGAGATTAGAGAAATGCTCTCTAAGGTTCTTCTTTGAACCAAATTTGGATTTTATCAAGAGCCTCCTACTCCTGTGGCGATTCTACCTTGATCTTATTATTCTTTGTTGTGGAGTGTGGCGATTTCTACTATTTCATTCTTTCTCCATATTTTTTTTCTTTTGTATTCTCCATTTTTATTTGGTACTTTGTTTGAAATTATCACTTGGATAGATTCTTCAAATTATATGGAAACACTAAGTCCATATTACATGGATTCTTTTCATTTAATTATATATATAGGTGGGTTGAAGTATATTAAACTTCATATTTACTATAAGTGAAGCTTCCATTTTGCGTTTTCAATACTCCAGTTCATTTTGGCTACCAATGTTTCTATTTTGCTGATGTTATGCTCTTCATGATAAAAAAGGCATCAAAGCCGATCTATCTAGTTGCTAAATGTGATTCAAGTTAGTTATTTAGGCATTGGTGTTGCCTTAGTCCTCTGGAGACCACACGTAACTATTTCTTGTGCAGAATTAGGGTAAGACATCTTCATTCTCTGGAACTGGGGAAAAGAAAGTTAGAAAAAGACCATAAGAAAAATTGAAAACGGAGGGAAACTAACCTTTTAAGGACGATAAATTACCTTTGATCTTTTCTTTTTGTCGGCTAATGCCAACACTGCTTCAGCTGATTTTGGGAGTCATGGGATGTGATGGCTCATTGATATGAACACCACTTGGTCTATTCATTTGTCTTGGGGACTAAACCTTTTCCAACCAAACGTGAGCATACTTATCCAACTCAGCCTCATCAATGAAACTTATGTTGGTGTCGGGAACGGTTGACTCAAAGTCGAGGGGGTTGTGTTGGAGAAGCCCGAACTGTATGTCCATGCTTTGAGGGTTCTAGTACTCCACTGAAATCTTGTTCCTACTTCTTGGTTTCATACAAACATGGCCAAAGCCAAGAATGATAATCACATCAAGGAGGGTACAAATCATCATACCCAAAGGAAAAATAAAAGCAATAGCACTTAATGACCAATAGTCGAGGAGGCCAAATAGGTATTTCATGTTCAAGGTTACATCTTCTTTTGAACGCATGATCATATCCTAAATGTCCCATCAGTTCCATTCTTGCTCTTTATTTGAAGCCCCCCTAGAAAGTCATCTTAGGTAATAAGAGGTAAAACACATGTGTTATAGCTTTTTTAGAATTCCTATTGGCACCAAACCACTCGCAATTCAATAGTAGTTTGAATTTAAGGGGTGTTAGGTGGGTTCACTTTTTAGTGGAACCCACCAATTTTATTAGTATTGTTATTATTAATATTAGTATTGTTATTATTGAAAAAAAAAGAAAAAAAAATTAATGGACTTGACCCACTTGAAGGTAATAAAAGGGATTTAGAAATATATAAGATAACACACAGAAAAACAATGGAAGAAGAACGGTTGCAGAAAAATAAGGGTTTGGTTCCGGTGGTGGTAAGGATGGCAATGGATAGGGTTTGGGTAGGATACTATAGTATCCACATACCCATTACCCACACTTTAACTAAAATAGATCGATAAATAAATATTATTTTGTAATTAAATTTAAAAATTATTCAAATATACAACATTGAATTGTCAAATAAATATATAATTATTACTTTACGTGACAACTCTATTTTATTAAATGTTATTATGATCTTCATTTTGTATTTATTTTCCTTAACAAAGAAACTAATAACATATAATAAAATATTATTCTCAAATAAATGATAATTATATCTTTACTTAATAACTTTATATTATTAGATTTTATTATTATCTTTCTTTTGAAGTTATACTTCGGAACAAAGATGACCTTAAACCCCGAACCCTAAACCCTAAATAATATACTTAAATTGAATCCTAAACTCTTAATATCAAATCATGTACACTAACACACTAATTGTTATGAAGTAAAACTATAAAACGAAGATAGTAACAACATTTAAAAAAATAGAGTTGTCAAATAAAGTATTAATTACATAATTATTAGACAACACTATTTTACTAGATGTTATTATTATCTTCATTTAGTAGTTAGAATTCGTAATGAAGATAACCCTAAATATTTAACCCTGAACCCTAAACCCTAAATACTAAACCATAAACTCTAAATCATAAACCTAAATCGTAAACCTGAATCTTGAACCATAAACCCTGACAACTATATTTTATTATTGTAAAATAAAAAAAAAAAAGATTAAGTAACTATTAAGTTTGTTCTACTAAAATAAAAATAATAATAGTAATACATAAAATAAATAAGGGGACCAATGGACTTGACCCATATATGTGTGAATCCTAATAAAAGGAGCTACTTGCCCCGTCTCCGTAGAAGGGAGAGGAAACAGAATAATGCTCTAGTTAGTCAAAACGAACTTAATTTCTCAAATTTTTAACTATATCAATTTCTCTCTAAAATATTCGAGCTATTTGTTTATCAAATTAATCATTTTGCATTGTTCTTCTTTAAGTAAGTCCAATTTAAGTGAAACCAACACCAAAACAATTGTTTGAAAAATGGTCATACCTTTATTAGTTTTCTTATTTCAGGGATGACAATGGATAGGGTTTGGGTAAGGTATGAAGTTGCAACTCTTATGACAATAACGGAAGAAGAACGGTTGCCAGAGAAGAAAAATAAGGGTTTGGTTCCGATGGTGATAACAAGTGTGTAGCAAACTTGCTCCATTTGATCTACAAATTTAGTATGTTATTCCTACCACTGAGTTTGTTACTTTAATATATAATTTGAGTAGTTTTATCTTCTCTAAGAATTACTTTGACATACCCACTTTAGTGGAAGATTGTTATAAGGTTGTTATAGAGTTGTTATTGTTGATTGATATTCTCTATTGTTATTAGGAAGACTCTTGGTGTACCCATTAATTATTATAGTGGAAGTTTTTACTAGACTAGGTCCGTGGTTTTTATTCTCTCAATTTGAGGGAAGTTTCCACGTTAAAATTGTGTTTGTCTCATATTTAATTTTCTGTCAATTATTATTGTTCTTGGAATTGTATTTTCTGTTTGGCCATTTATCTACACAGGTGGGAGGAAAAATATTTCGCATTATTGAGATAGTTATTGCTAATTATCTCTAGTTTTTTCCAACAAGAGATTCTAGAAAGAAGGGTTCAGTGGTTACATCAATAGTGGAAGGGCATTGAGTAAAATTATCTTAAAGGGCACAAAGCGCACCAGGGATCTTCCCTTGTCTTGGTTAAGGTTTTGTGAATTAGAGGAAAACATGATTAAAAATATAGAAAGGAAGGTTCAAGGGGAGACATAAGATTATAAAGATTGCAATAATGTTCTTAAGGAAGCCAAAAAGAAATCATGATACAATCGTGTAAGGCTATTTATAATCCAATGATGTGGGATGAATTGTGCTTGATTAGTTGAGATAATCAAGGTTATCTCTTAAGGTAATTAGATTAGCATGTATATGTAAAGACATATGAATGAGTCAAATCTCAATAGAAATTGATAACTTGTTTGTTGCACTTACATTATAGTCCCACTAACAATCGACATGGAGGCTTAACTTGGAAAAAAGGAATGTGTGGATATTTTCAACATGATATGATGCAAAGATAGGAAAATGAGCCAAATGTGGGGCACCACAAATTGCTTTAAGTAGGAGTTATCATGCATTATATGTGTCATTAGTAGAGTAATCCTACATTTTTATAGGCCACAACTTATGACCAGTAGAGTGTAGTTTCGCATATATTAAGTATTGTATTTTTCTAAACACAATCAATCAAACAAGTTTTTTTACGCATTATCTAGCTTTCTATCAGATCATTTACTGTATGCATATTTTAGTTCGATTGCTTAAACACAAATGTATCGTACTGAACATTCTTTAGAGTAGTTAAGGAACTCATAACTAAGGGACAAAGTTTTTTTTCTCAGTGTAATCATTTGAATAAAAGGACATCATAGTTGAGAGCGATTAGTTTATTCCACAATTAATTCTTAATTTCAACAACCACTAATAAACTCACACATGAAAAGTAGCAACTTATGTGTTTTTCTATGTAGATGTAGTGACAAACACCACTAATAAACTCACACACACAAATTGAGATTCCGAACTCGAATCACCACAAAAAGTATTTAGTCAAATAATGTCATCATTCTCAGTTGAACTAAACGTGAACGACAACAAATCATGTTATTTAATACATATGTAAGAGTTTTATGTATAGCATTTAATCTAGAAAATAAAATTAATATAGAATTTTGTGTATAAAAATTAATCTAAAAAATAAAATTAATTTTAACTAAAGTAATTTTTTTTTGTTTTAAATCCAAAAAATGTATAATATAAATGGTTATTCCAATCACAAAGAAAAACCAACAAAACGAAGTTTTAACTCAAATAATAAAGTATGACTACCCCGAAATCAATCTACTCCGAAGTTACATCTTACATCAATAACGGTATCAACTTATCGATGAATATTATAAGGTTCCAGTCCAAGACATACCGTGAGATTACTCTACCAAAGATTGAAGTTGTAGAGCAAGTCTTCCAAAGTCACAAAACTATGTTTACAAGTCTTAGACACTCACAAAAAAGTAAAATGTAGAACTATTATTTTTTTAAATAATTAAAAGAATAAAAGATATAATTAATATCCTGTGAGTGTATCCAAGATATTTATATTTAATCTAGTGACCATACAAAAATGATCCTTAATTATTTCAACAATATACACTACTGAATTATCACTATGCAAGACTTTCTCATATTTCTCATTGTCATGTAGTATTCATTTTTCTTGCATATGTAAACAGCGTGGGCCTAACCCGTTGAATGCTAATGAATAAACCCAAAGCAAAACCGCGTGGAACGATGTTGCTGAAAAGCCAATTGCATAGTTGAGAAACTGACATGAATACGTAGGACGCGTTTTGAAAGAAAAGACATTAGCTAAATGACATGAAATGGCTACTTTGTTGGATATTTGGTAATTATATGGTTTGTGCTCGATTGACTTTGACAATTGGCATTCACACTGTCCCATTTTATGTTTTCTCTACACCCTATGCTTCGATTATGACTGGTTGAAATCTATACATTACAATTAACGCAATGGGTTGAGTTACTATATTTTAGGAATATATTAAAATTCCCAAGCAACTTCGTAAGGATGTGACACATGTTTTGATTTTTTAAGAAACTAATTATTGATTTACTTCTACACAACTTATTCACCAAGAAAAAACATCTATATTGCCGTAAAAAAAAAAATCTGCACAAACAGGTAATGAAAATTAAAAAAAAAATTTAAATTGACAAAACAAATAAAATAACGAATAAAGTGGTAATAGTCAAAGTGTATAATTATTGTCAAAGTTTTCGACCTATTTTTAAATTCTTTGAAAATTTTCTATTGTTTCCATGACATTCACTCCAACTGAATTGTGATAAGACAATTTTAAAAGCCAAATATGACAAATAAAGTTTAAATGCTATAATATAAAAGCACAAACTACGAAAAAAAATACTTATTTATGGTGAACTTCTGAAAAATATGTGGTTGCTAAAAGATCATAAGACAAAAAAAAAGTAAAAAATTTGTTAGGGTTTAAATCTTCACAAAGTCTTTCTCGTATTTAAAAAAAATACATCAATTTATGAGGGTCAACACCACCATAAATTTTGTGTTTAACAAATTGATGATTTGTGGCTGCTTTATGTAGTTTTGTGACAGTTTTTGACTGCCACAAAATACTATTTTTTTGTTAAAAAAGAGAATGAAAAATGTCTAACTATTATAATAATAATTACTTTAATATTATATGGTTAAAGTAGACAAAAAAATTGAAAATATTTAACTACAATAGAGTAGAATCACATTAAAAAAAAATTAACTACCATAAGATAGAAATACATACATATACAAAATTAAAAGCAACTAAAAAGAATGAAATAGTAATGAAATTTATCATTAAAAAAAATAATGATTGATTAACAATAAAACATTCATCGACCATAAATTTTAATCCATGTTCAATTTTAAGTCATCAAATAAACTTTCAAAAAGTTTTACAATCACTAACATAAACCAACCAAACTTGAAGCGCCTCAAGAGCAAATTTTCATTATTCATTATCTACAAATGAAAAATGATATCTTTGAATTTTGAAATTGATAATAGTGCAAATCATATTGGAGTCCATATAATGACCACAAAAGTCATAAAAATCGGTGTCAAGTTGAATTACACAGAACAAATATTGGAATGAGAATCACAAATTTACATTTAAAAAAGGGAAAAAAATTGTAAAATTGTTTATTTTCTTAAGAAAAATTAAAAAAAAAAGAAATAATTAAAATCATCTAATTCAAAAAGAATTTCATGACTTTTGGAAATTGTTTTTTTATTAAACAACTAAAATTAATAAATTATTATATTAGTATTTTTTTCGTCGACCTAAATTTAAACTTAAATCCTATATTCTTCAACCTTCGTTTCAATCCAGTTGACCAATCTGTTGATTGATGTGTAACTAATATATATATTAGAAGTGATTACCTGTACTGCGTTTGAACATGGGTATATAAACTAATATAATTAAATATATCTACTAAACATGTCAACGGATAATAAACATGTTTCTTCATAAAACATGTGAGTGGAGATATATCACCTTTAGACACAAATATTAAAAATATATTCGAGTCAAATTATACCGATTATCATCCTCATCCTTGAAGACAGCAAACTCATCAGTAAACGTGCATATGTTATCTTTTCGTTTTCATTAATTTTTTTTTTTTTAAAAAAAGAAATTCTTAATTTTTGAATTTCGTCTCTATCTAAAATGGGTGCAACAACCGATGCAGTTTCCAGCTGTACGTTCCTCACCCTTATATTAAATAGCCTATTAAAACTATATTTCTTAAGAAGCAAGCTTAATTTGTCTACAAGCTAAAATGGATTTTGTGCTATAATACTTCACACTGTTATCTAAACTGTGCAATCTATAGTCAATTATTGAAATTGTTTACAATACATTTATTAATTAGGAAATCGAAATTGTTTAGTCTGAAATCAATTGCCAAGATTGATTAGCATAGTGATATCAATCCAGCAGGTAATTTCTTATGGTGTGGTGAATGTGTGAAAATTTTGGCGGTAAACTAAAGAAGGAAAGGAAATGATGGCACTTCGTTTGGCATGTAGTGAGGAAGAGTCAAAGTGTTGGATTCAAGATAATTTATGGCTACTCCTTTTAGTACTTGAACTCCTTGTTGCGTTTCAATTGCAAGAGTTGAATTGAAGTACTAGTAATAAAATTTCGTAAAAATAAATAAATCTATTCGGTCCAAATTTTAATTATATAAATCAATTTTTAATTAAATTTTGTTTAAATTTTTAAATGAATGTAATATTTTTTTTATATTTTAAATACATTTTATTTAATAACAATATAACAAGAGAAATAATAAAATACAAGTTAACTAAAAAAATGTAGCTATAAATTTTTTAAGCTAGATTTGACATAGATACAATTATAAATGTAGCTAAGTTTTACTTATTTCTATAGTTAATTATAACTCTAATAAGGTTTCATTGACGTCTTTAGAATCTCATTGGCTAATGATTTTGCAAAGAGTTGAAATTGGTTGGTTATTTGAAATAAATATATTTTGTTGACAGAATTATTTTAAATACATAAAAAACGGATTATTAAAAACATCAAATTTTATTTTTAATTAGTTAATAACAACGATTAAATCACAAAAAATATATAATGCCAATTAAATATAAGCATAAAAATATTACGTAAGCATAATTTAAAGCAAATATGGCATTAATTGGAGTAGATATGTACGCACCTGAACTAAGGCGGGCGGAAGATTTAATGAGCATACCATAGGAAGTTTGATGATATCTCCAACAGCTATTATCAACCAATGAAAGCTGATAAAAAAGAGAGAGTCCTTTAGCTTACAGGGAGGCAAGCAAATTGTGAAAGCGTTGACCTGGAAACTGTGAATTATATTAAAGTCTCTCAGGAATGGGCATATACTTTAGATTCCTGCGTTGATTCTGGATTTTAGTGCCATTCCTTTCGATCTATATTCAAACACTTTATATATAGCCGCCCTCTCTCTCTCTCTCTCTTCATCCCCAACAGCTAACCACAACTTCTGCTTCTATCTCCTCAACCAACCAAATTCTAACAACAAAGAAGGTGCACTCTCTCTCTTGTTAACAGCTTTTTTATTTACTTTATTGAAAACTTCTGTTCTATAGTTTTTTTGGTGATACTTGAAAAGGAGTTTCTCTTTAATTTAGTGGAAGAGCTTCCTTAGTGGGAGGCCCACTTTTTAGTTTTTAAGCAATTACAAGTTACAGTAGGAAGCACTACACACAACTTTATGTTTTTTTTTTCTTCTTATAATAATAATGATTTCCATCTTTAGAATCTGGGATTTGAGGATTCCAATTTCCTGATTCTTTTACCAACAAGAAGTGAAACAAATAAAATACAGGGTCCCTTTTTTTTTTTTTTTTTCTGCTCTTGGTTCACTTTATCCTCTACTTCATTTTCTAAATTTGTTAGATTTTTAAATCAACTCTTGGAAAGATTCCCTATCTGCAATTTGTTCTCTTTCCCTTCTTCTCTGGTTTTTGTAGGGCCCAAATGATTTTCTAAACGACGTTTTCATTGCCATGGTATTTCCTGAAGTTGACTCATATGTTCGGAAGTTTTTCTCATGCTATTTATTAAAAAAAAAAAAACTTTTTCAAACCTTCAGAAATTTTTTTATTTATAGGATTTTATTAATAAAATTACATGACAATCTTAATTAAACACCCAACTAGAAGTAATCCTAGTCCCCGAATTGGTGTCATAGAGTCCTCGTAGGTGAGACTTGAGAGTCAAATTCGTTTAAACGTTGACTATGACTATGAGTTTTTTTCATCAATTCATTGCATCAGTCAGAAAATCAGCGTATAAGTACATGTATTTGTTTTTTTCAAACCTTCATAAAAACTATTAATTTCCTGCAAAAGTCTACTTCGCTCAATTAACTATTATCAATTATTAGCCTGGATAATTATTAGATTAAGGAATCAATTATAACTTCATATCATTCCTTTTTTATTAAACAATACCACTATTTTTGAGGGACCATCCGTATTCTATTTATAATCGGAAAATTATTTTATGGCAGTTTACTTATCTAACTGAACTATTTTATGAAACTAAATGTCTAAGATTAAAAATTACTCTCTCTTTGTTAGACATTTTTTTATTAAAAAAAAAAAAAGAAAAAGTGATACATGGAAGAAGTATATATGGAATTGCTAATTTATTTATTTAAATTATAATTAGGTAACAGAGTTGGCGATGGCAGGACAACTAGGAGTGCTTAATGCACTAGATGTGGCAAAGACACAAATGTACCATTTCACAGCAATTGTGATTGCTGGAATGGGTTTTTTCACTGATGCATATGATCTGTTTTGCATTTCCCTTGTGACCAAATTATTAGGAAGAATATATTATACAGATTACACAAAACCAAAGCCAGGTGTACTCCCTCCAAGTGTTCAAGCTGCTGTCACTGGTGTTGCACTTTGTGGCACTTTAGCTGGCCAACTTTTCTTCGGTTGGCTTGGTGACAAACTAGGAAGAAAAAAAGTTTATGGTATTACCCTTATGCTTATGGTTGGTTGTTCCCTTGCCTCAGGACTTTCTTTTAGTAATAGTCCAAAGGGTGTCATGGCAACACTATGTTTCTTTAGATTCTGGCTTGGATTTGGAATTGGTGGTGATTACCCTCTTTCAGCTACAATTATGTCTGAATATGCCAACAAAAAGACTCGTGGCGCTTTTATAGCTGCTGTTTTTGCAATGCAAGGATTTGGAATAATGGCTGGTGGAATGGTTGCATTGATCGTGGCTACTGCTTTTGATCACAAATATAAAGTTCCTAGTTATGAAGAAGATGCTAAAGCATCACTGGTTTTACCTGCTTTTGATTATGTTTGGCGTATTATTTTAATGTTTGGTGCTGTTCCGGCTGCACTTACTTATTATTGGCGTATGAAGATGCCAGAGACCGCTCGTTACACAGCTCTTGTTGCTAAGAATGCCAAACAAGCTGCTTCTGATATGTCTAAGGTGTTACAAGTTGAACTTGAAGTTGAAGAGGAAAAAGTGAATAAAGTTGTTGAAAATGAAAACCAAAAGTTTGGTCTTTTTAGCAAGGAATTTGCTAAAAGACATGGACTGCATTTGTTGGGAACAACAACTACTTGGTTCTTGTTGGATATTGCTTTCTATAGTCAGAATCTTTTCCAAAAGGATATTTTTACTGCCATTGGATGGATCCCTCATGCAAAAGAAATGAATGCAATTCATGAACTTTATAGGATTGCAAGAGCGCAAACACTTATAGCATTGTGTAGTACGGTGCCAGGGTATTGGTTTACAGTGGCCTTTATCGATTACATGGGTCGTTTCGCGATCCAATTGATGGGTTTCTTCTTCATGACTGTTTTCATGTTTGCTCTTGCTATACCTTATGATCATTGGAAACAGAAAGAAAACAGAATTGGTTTTGTTGTGATGTACTCCTTAACTTTCTTTTTCGCTAATTTTGGTCCAAATGCTACCACATTTGTTGTTCCGGCCGAGATTTTCCCAGCTAGGCTTAGATCGACTTGTCATGGGATCTCAGCTGCTGCAGGAAAGGCTGGAGCAATTGTTGGTGCATTTGGATTCTTATATGCTGCACAAAGTAAGCATCGAAATGAGACTGATGAAGGTTATCCAACTGGTATTGGTGTGAAGAATTCTCTCATTATGCTCGGTGTTGTTAACTTCTTGGGAATGGTATTCACCTTTTTAGTGCCTGAAGCAAAGGGAAAATCATTGGAAGAGATGAGTGGAGAGAATGAAGAAGATGGTGATGAGGCTATTGAAATGGCAGGGTCTGCTAGGACAGTACCAGTTTAATCAAATTCTCTGTTCAAACTTCCAAGCTATTATTACAAGTATGAGTGTTTTTATGAGACAATTTTAATTTCTTCGGTTTTTCCTTCTGCTAGATGCATAACAATAATGATGTAGATATTTGTTTTTTTAAAAAAATGTTGTTACTATCATAAGAGTAACGTATTCAAAATATTGAATAACTAGATGATGATGAGTTCCTTATCTACCAACACACTTTGTAGCTTGAGATCATCATAAGATAATAATCAAATTATTACAATTAGATGAAGGTAGATCTTCTGTACTTTATTTTCTTGAATGTATTCGTTGCACACTTAAATCAATCTTTTGATGATAAATTGTTCATTTTTATGGATTGTTGTAATATATATCATTAAAACAACACACTAAACATTGTATCAAAATCAACTTGATTTTGACAAAATCACCACGAAGTCTAAGCATGTGAAAAGAAAAATAAACACAATATAATAATAATCTATGAGACATAAATTTAAAACAAAATTGAATTCTTCCATAGTATCATGTGTGTTTTCATATTTAAGAGTGATGCAGAGAAATAAACATTATTTTTGTTGAAAAATTTGAAAATTTGTCGACAACAGACATAAACAAATGTCAACGAAGAGACTTTGAAGTTAAGACAAAATCAATGTTTCAGGAAAATGTATAATTGTCAACGATGAATATTGAGTTAAAGAAAGTGGATAACATCAACAAGAAGCACACATTAGACCAACTATAGACGGACAACATTAAAAAGACTGAACATGTGTTGATCTAGAACAAATATTTGTTGAAAATAGAGTTATGCAGAGCTAACTGCCATGAATGTGACATGTCACTGAAATGATAGTTACTTAATTTGTTTTTTTATAAATAAGAGTTTTCACTAGAAAACAAGGGTTAAATAATTTTTGAAGTCAAGTCCTAAACAAGATTTATTCATGCTTTCTAAAACTTAAGTACATACTCTTTCATGTTTTTTTAAAACACCTATAACTTTATGTAATTTTTATCATTCAAGTCATTTTAATTTCGTCGACATTTTAATAAAATTTCTTTTACTTCATTTACTTGCAATTTTACATTCTAATCATTGACTTTTTACATCTTTAATTTCAATTCTGTTAAATGTATGCACTTTATTTAATGTCAACTTAAATTCGGAGTCATTTAATTCAAATGTCATTTTTCTCTTTAATGCCTTTCTATTTAAGTTCAATATAATTAACTTTGTAATCAATTTATCCTTTCAAACCTGAACCTATTTTCAGAGATATTTTCAAAATTATTCCACACTTGAAAGATTACTATTATATTGTTTAGTTAGTACAATCACACTGATTTAAACATTTATTTGTATTTTAAATTTTATTAATTTTCCTTATGCCTAAAATCGCCATAAGCATATTAATGGGAGTTCAGAGAAGTTTGTGAAAATTGTGTGTTCTGAGAGTTGTTATAAGTATGAAATTCTTTAAGAAGTGGGAGAAATCATCAATTTGAAACCTCTAGTAGAGTTTGGGAACCGATAATATGTTTAACTCACACGAATAGTATGCATGCGTCTACTAATGGCGGCAGTCCACATGGGATCACGCACTTTATAATTCACGCACTTTTATAACTCATGCATTTGACTTTTCACGTACTTTATTTTCTATTTTCTATGCATGCATTGATCTACAAATCTATTCTCCTTCTTAGATTCATGGTTTCAAACTCAAATCAACAATTTAGCACATTTTAGGTAATCTATTATATATATTTAAAATAAATTCTGTCACTTCATATTTTCTTTTATATACGTAAATATTTGTCACCTCAGTCAAAAAATTTACGTGTACATTTTTATAGAGAGTTTCTTCTACTCAGTTTTTAGTTTTTTCATAAATTTTATATACTATATACTATCTTATCCTACCTCCTATTTAAATATTATTTCATAACATCTATTTAATATTTTCTAAATTAATTTTATATTATTATTTTATAATGTCATATTATTATTTCATAACGTTTGTCTAACATCTTTCACATTAATTCTACATTATTTTAAAAAATCAATATGAAGTTTTATGTGTCATTTGTCAAATGATTATTGATATAGTACTTATATCAATAATATATATTCAATTTTATCAATCTAATTTATAAAAGAGAAGTACCCAACAATAATATATATTTAGCTTTATGCGAGTGTTATTATTGTGTCTTCAAGAAAAAATTATTTTGACGTATATTATTCTACTTCTTCAAACAATTTTCACAGTAGTGGCTTGCAACCTAATTATTTTCAAAGAAGTAGATATAGTTGAATTTTTTTTTATTATATATTATATATTATTATTATTTATCATTTAATATTATGTATAACTATTAATGTGTCATGAGTTACAAATTAAAGTACAATCAATATATGATTTTCTATATACAAAACTAAAATAGAACTAAAATAGAGTAATCAACCATTCTTATCTGTTTTAATTGATCTCAAAAGACAAAGAAGATTGTCCATGTTATATTTTTTAAAAAATATTTTGAAAATAAATTTAGATTTGACAAACACAATAAAAGAGCATGACTAATTTGATTTTGCGGTAAATAATTACATATATTAATATTTATTAAAACACTTTTAATATTTTTAACACTAAATATAATTTAT
>JBBPBT010000656.1:828768-842060 GCA_037974875.1 Cicer bijugum | reverse complement strand
AAAAAATATTTATTATAGGTCTTAAACCGATTTCAAAAGTAGTGTAAAGTTGTTGGGTATTATTTTTGAGTTCCAACCAAGATTTATCATTATGTGAATATTTTTTAAAATATTTTATCTTTAATTAAATGCAATTCTTTTTAATAACAAGCAATTTTGATAAAATAAAACTGTTACATCATGTATTATTGTTACGATTATTATCAATAAAATCATGTGAAATAAATATTATATGAACAAAATAAAAAGATAAAAGAGAATTATAGTTGGAGAGAAATACGGGGTAAAATAAAGATAAAGAAAACCTTTGAGATTTTTACTCAAACTCAAACACGGAGTAGTTTGGTATTACTGTTATGATTATTATCAATAAAATAAAATAATGTGGAATAAATATCATATCAACAAAATAAAAAGATAAAAGAGAATTATAGTTGGAGAGAAATAAGGGTAAAATAAAGATAAAGAAAAGCTATTATAGTTTTACCTTTGAGAGTTTTACTCAAACTGAAACACGGAGTAGTTTGCTATTAAATACGGAACCACTTCTCATTCACTTCTAATTCTCTCCATTATCAAAATTCAACACAACTTTCCTTCTTCTTCCTTCTCTTTCCTCTCTCTTCATATAACCATTCAGGTATTTTACTTTTTACCATCCATTCATTCATTGTTTTATTCGTTTCTTGATGATACACCATTGCTAGCTACAGCTACTAGGTTCTGTTTCTGCTCTACCAACTTCTTTTAAAGTTTTAACTTTGTTAGTTTTTTTTAAAACTAACTCAAGTGTTTTTCCTTCATAAAAAAAAAAAAAAATACTAACTCCGGTGTTGTGGTGCTACCTTTTAAAACTTTGTGGTCAAATTTAATAACATTTTATTTTTCTTTTTTAAATCCTCACATGATTTCCGTTTACCTTCACCTTTGAAGATTTCCTTTTTTTGTTTCCTTTTTTTTATCCCTTAATCTCTGTTCTTCTGTTATTTATTACTACTATCATATGATAATAGTGGAATTTTTCTTATATTTAAACATTAATTTTATACCGTGAATTAATCGTAACTACTAATCTAGTTTAAATATTTAAAATTAATGGTAACTATTCTTAAAGTCACACATTGAGTTGTAATATGCACATTTAGTGTAAACAATTTTATATTGACAATTAATAATGCATATTCTTTTTTTCTCTAATTTTTTTAGTAGTTATAATATTATAAGTACATGAAATTCAGTACAAATATTAAATGGAGGTGTAGGTGTAGTATGGTTTCTTCAGTTTATTAACTCAAGCAATGACTTCATGTGATTTTGTTTAGATTGATTGCTGTGGAAACTGTAGCTTCCAATTTTTGTCTTAATGCAATCACGTGCACATGATTTTGAATTGTCTACACTGCTTCATTCTACATTAATCTTCCCTCTAATATTTTATTGTGTACATTTCAATTTCAGGTTAAGGAAAAAGGTTATTTCTGAGAGAAAATATAAACATGGCTAACGAACAATTGAAGGTGCTAAATGCACTTGATGTTGCAAAGACACAATGGTATCATTTCACAGCAATTGTGATTGCTGGAATGGGTTTTTTCACTGATGCTTATGATCTCTTCTGCATTTCACTTGTTACCAAATTGCTTGGTCGTGTGTATTACTTTGAAGGCAACAACAAACCTGGTTCATTGCCACAAAACGTTTCAGCTGCAATTAATGGTGTTGCTTTTTGTGGAACACTTGCAGGCCAACTTTTTTTTGGTTGGTTAGGTGACAAAATGGGAAGAAAACGTGTTTATGGAATGACCCTTATGCTTATGGTTATATGTTCACTTGCTTCTGGTCTCTCTTTTGGGAAGGATCCCAAAACTGTTGTGGCTACTCTTTGTTTCTTCAGGTTTTGGCTTGGATTTGGAATTGGCGGTGATTACCCTCTTTCGGCTACAATCATGTCTGAGTATGCAAACAAAAAGACTCGTGGTGCTTTTATAGCTGCTGTTTTTGCAATGCAGGGATTTGGAATTTTGGCTGGCGGCGCCGTTGCGATTATAGTTTCATCTGCTTTCAAAGCTATGTACCCTGCTCCGGCGTTTGATGTTAACCCAATTTTGTCGACAGTTCCACAAGCTGATTATGTTTGGAGGATAATTTTAATGTTTGGTGCACTTCCAGCATTGTTGACATACTATTGGAGAATGAAAATGCCTGAAACTGCAAGATTCACTGCTTTGGTTGCCAAGAATGCTAAACAAGCAGCTGCAGATATGTCAAAAGTTTTGCAGGTTGATATTGAAGCTGAACAGGAAAAAGTTCAGCAATTGGATCACACACAAAGAGCAAATGGGAATGACTTTGGGTTGTTTACAACAAGGTTTCTTCGCCGACACGGACTTCACTTGCTTGGAACTGCTGTGACTTGGTTCTTGTTGGACATTGCTTACTATAGTCAGAATCTTTTCCAGAAAGACATTTTTAGTGCAATCGGATGGATTCCAGAAGCTAAAACCATGAGTGCTCTTGAAGAGGTTTACAAAATTGCTAGAGCACAGACACTCATAGCACTTTGCAGCAGTGTTCCTGGTTACTGGTTCACAGTAGCACTTATTGATAAAATTGGAAGGTTTACAATTCAGTTGATGGGATTTTTCTTCATGACAGTGTTCATGTTTGCTTTGGCCATTCCATATCACCACTGGACAATGGATGGAAACCAAATTGGGTTTGTTGTTATGTATTCATTGACCTTTTTCTTTGCTAATTTCGGTCCAAATGCAACGACGTTTGTGGTGCCAGCGGAGATTTTCCCAGCAAGATTAAGGTCAACATGTCATGGTATATCAGCTGCTGCTGGGAAAGCTGGTGCAATGGTTGGTGCTTTTGGATTCTTGTATGCTCAAAATGGAATTGGAGTGAGAAATGTGCTTCTGCTTTTGGGTGTGGCTAACTTCTTGGGGATGATGTTTACTTTCTTGGTGCCTGAATCTAAAGGAAAATCTTTGGAAGAGATTTCTGGTGAAGCTGAGGAAGAAACTTTTGCTAATAGAGAATCTACATTGGAGGCTGGTCTTCAAGTTCAGACTGTTTCTGCTTAATTGAGTTGTAGCTTGTAGGCTTACAGAATCTGCACAAGTTTTAGGATTTTCTATTTTGCTTAGTGTCTCAGGAATAGTTTTTTTTTTTAGTTCCTATGTTTCCATATTTTGTTTTTGTTTTTATGTAACCAATCAGTTTATAGAAACGGTTTAGGTTTTCTTATGCCCTCTATTGTTGTCACACCATTAAGCTTAAAATCTAGCCTGCTACTTTATTTTGTTAGTATCAAATATTTGCATGAGGTTGCATATATCTACTAATTAAACCTTCACTTGTCACATTTTAGCAGTACCTTGCAATTTGATAGAATCAAATTCTTGAGGTGATCTTCTATCTAAATAATAATGACTAATAAAATGGGAAAAAAATCACCAAATTGATATTTTTCCTATTTGTATTTGTATATCTTTTTAAACTATTTGTAATCTTAGCAACCCATATACGAGAATGTGATATTTTATGGAAAGATCAAAACTATAATGTGAATATAATAGCTTCAGACTTTGATATAAAGCTTGAACAATATTTAATTTATTATTGTTCATAGATTCGTTTAAGGTACTCAAGGTCAGTTTATATAGTAAAATAAAATATAATATAGATAGTTAATACAGTGAATATATTTTATTTGTTGCGGTTTTTAAACTTTTACTCATATTTAATTTTCCATTTTTAATTTTGTGGTACAATTTATAATTTTATAAGAATAATAATAATTACTACGACTACTAATATATTAACTCTACTATCATTCAATTATATGCACACTAAAAATTAACAAAAATTATAAAAGATGAGAAGTTTTGTAACCTAAGCTTAACTACACTTTTACTATTATTAGTATTGAATAGAATAATAGCTGTTTTTTAATACTCAATAGAGTAAGAGATGGGTGGAGGTTTTCTAGAGGTGCCACATAAGATTTACTCAAGCTTGCATAACATTTATAGAATACATAGTAATAAATATACTATATCTACAAAAAAAAAATATATTTAATTGAATAGTTGATTATAAAAATTACTGGTTAATAGGATATTCTTGAATGAGTGTATACTATTAGTAGGACTCTTCGAATGTAATTTAATTTTTTTTTTTTTTGAGTTTTCATTCATATTTTTATAAATACATTGTTGTTAATTTATTATCTACAATTTTTTTTTGAATTTATACTAACTTTAATATTTTCCAACATTAACTATTTTAATATTTAATAGCATCATCAATGTTCTTTTCTCTTCTCAAAAGTAACTTTGAAGTGGGATTTTTGAATGCCAAACACAAATCAAGTAGTGTGCTTGGAGTTGGTTCATTTATAGGAATAAAATCACTAGTTCATTTAACTATTCGAATTAGTGTGTTAATCCTTGACTTGTCTTTCTTTTTAATTTTCTTTCCCTCGTTGATACTGTTTTTGTGTTGTTGACTATCCATTGGCCTTGTTGTATATATATGGCCTCTTTATACTCCTATATATAAAAAGCTTTTAAAGGAATTTGCATTATTCAAAAAGAGATATAAAAATTATATTGAAATAAGTTTATTAGAAGACCAGAGCTTCCACCTTTCAAGATAAATAACACACAACCAGAGTACATATATAGATAACAAACACATACAACACCTTTATTTTTTAAATAAAAGTCACACACAATAACCAAACATTGATCTTTATTTCACGACAAAGTGGCGTGGCTCATAACCAAAAGGTTCACAAAGTGCCACACTCTTATTCACGACCTCAAACAACAAAACCCAAACAAAGCCTTGAAACCAACATTGATTTCTAATGTATGCCATTGGCACTGGTCTTATTGTGGCAACATTTATAGCTAATGAAAATCTCCATAGTACTTGGACAATCAGGACATTTAATAGTCTGAGGTAACTTTCCAGCAACAATAGGAATTTCAAGGTGTGAGCAACGATGAATGGTACGCACAACACTAGTGTGATACTCTTTGAAAGTGAATTCAAAACCCTTTTTAATAGCAACATCTTTCCATTTATCAAACTCAGCAACCGTTTTCAAAATTGTTGTTCCATGACCACTCAATACCACAGATGGGCCTTTACTAAGGAGAGCCCATCCAGTTTCATTTTTGTAAGACAACATTTTTTGTACTTCTTGAGTAACAACATCGCTTGTATTGTGAATTTTCGTTACGAATAAACTCTCAATTCCACTCCAAAACCGACTTACGAGGCTTTTGTCTTCCTTGTCGACATGAAATAGTTCGATCAAAATCTTTGATTCCTTTATAGTTGCATCGTTTGCTAGAACATTTGCGTACTTAGTGAAGTGTTGGATCCAATCTTTGTCATTGCCTCCATAGAAGAAAGTGTATTTGTCTTCTTTCTGCATTGTAGGTTACAAATTATTTATCTCCTTGTTTATATAGTTTACAAATTATTTTTTGGGCAAAATATAGTTCATATAGTTTTCTATTTAATTACCGAATTTAAAAATAATAATAATAATAATAATAATAATAATAATTAATTACGAAATTACTTACCCATGTGTCGCGGTCAATGTTTCCAAACTTGCCTAGTACAGATGGAAGCCAATTAATTTCATTTTGTATTCTTTTTTCATCGTCATATGTAAATGGAAAAGCTTTGATACCATAAGCCTTAATCAAATGGAATGCATTTGTGTGTTGCACTTTCCCTTGAGGACTAAACACTACAACCATACACTTCTTTTTAAAGTCCCATTCCTCGTTAATGAACTTATATCCTGCTATGTTTTCAATGTTTTGAACCACATACCATGGCATCTTACTCTTCAAAACATCAAATTTCTTCTGTAGTTGCTCGTTCCATCCCTCCACAACTGGTACCCAAACTATTTTGTACTGCTCATTTTTTTTAATAGAATCATACACCGTTCTTATTGCTATTATTTCTTCCTCTGTTACATCTAGAGTTGAAACGAACAAGTACACGTTCTTCTTTTTCAGCACCACGTTCATGTCAACCTGCTCCATAACATATAGATTAATTAATTTGATAGTTACAAATTTTGTATAAACTTAAAAATAAATATAATAGTAAAATAGATTATATAATAATCAAATAGCTAGATATAAATTTTGCGGTGATTTGTAATACTTTTTATTATACATGGATATAAATATAATCAATTCTCTGCTTAAGCTTATATCAGCCACACATGTAAAATTTAAGGATAGGGCATATTGCTTCTCTTCCACTTAATTTTGAAATACTTGTCAAATTTAATAGGTTTTTCTAGATTAACCTTAAAAAATTATAAATAATTTATCAAATATGTGACACATACATAAATTTGTACAGTTTTATAACAACTCTTTTATTTAACTGACTTTTCGGGTTGAATTCCACAACAGTACTACAGTACTACACTACCAAGTCTAGTAAGTACAGTCTATTCCACACCAAGTATTATTACAAAAATGTTTATAGATGTATACACTTTGAATATTTATAGATATATGTTAAAAAAGAGATGGAAGTAAATGAAATATTAAATATGTATAAAAAATCAGATACTAACCGTAGTCTTGAGAGTACCATCAAACACCAACTGTGGAACACCCTTGGGAAAAATCAAAAACGAAAGCACCATCGTTATTTCAGTAGGAGTTTGCAAAAGTTTCTTAAGATCTTGAATATACTTTGCAAAATCTGAAAGAATATATATATATATATATACAAATTAAATATTAGCATATAATTTATATTTTTATTAAAATTATAATTTAAAAAAAAAAAATAAAATTTGCTATATATAATAAGGAATTGTAATTAAACAAAGTAGAGATAGAGAGTTTTTCTGACCTATCTGCTGACGACAGAGCATGATCTGCTTTCTCAATCTGCTGAGGATGATGTTGATCTTTTGACCATAGTGGGACAGTTCTTGCTTATGCTCCCTTAATCATTCATAAACAAGTATATCAAAAAGTAGGTACAGATAGATGTATTTGGTTTTGGTTCTTTTAAAAATAATTAAGATAAGATAGCTTATATAAATATTATATATAAAAAAACTTACGATTCAGTAATGAGGCAATCTAACTGAGTAACAATGGCAGCAACAGTGATAATGACCCAGTAGACATCAACAGGGATTTGCTCAATTGCAGGTTCCAAAGCAGGCACAACCTTTGTGTCATACTTCTCATTAAGGCTATCCAATTCAATTATAAATTGGATGAGTTGCAATGTGATTTTCACCAAACTGTTAATCTCAATGATAGCTTGGCGATGCTTTTGAACTGCTGCAGGCTTTGTGAGGATCGGAACACGTTTCAGAAAAGCAACAGATTTGGCAAGTGGATCTGTAGATAGATGTTGTTCAAGCAACCAAAACTCGCCAAATTCAAGTGCAAATGCAGCCATTGTCAGCACTGCTTTTGCTTCCCAATCATAGTGCGAAAGCTTGTTCAATATGGCCATTGTTGTTTTGTGTGCTGTTTCCTCACTTGGAGCCTTGCATGACATCTGCTACCACCATAATAATTAATCAAATATATTTATTTTTATTTTTATTTTTTAACTGTCATTTAATATTGTTTTATTTTACACAAATTATTTTTCATTTTTTTTTGTAATTATACATATTTCTTGTTGTACAATAAATAGTTTAATAATAATTATTTTAAATTTTGAAATAAATAAATAAATATGAAACAATATTAGTCTAAAAATGTGACATTTGGAAAGAAAGCTACATATTTATTGAGTGACTGTTTTCTCTTTAATTAACTAAAGATTAATTAGTGAATATGACCTCAGAAGAAATCTGTTTGAGGGTGCAAAGTGGTGAACTAAAATTGGTGATAAGGGACTTGTCATCTGTTTGCTCCAAGCTTGGTTTTGTACCCTGTCAAAATTTCTAACTATTAATTAATTAATTGAATATAAAAAGTGATATTTAATTTTAAATGAAAAATGTCTGTGTATATATGTATATAGACCTGCACAACACTGTCAACAATGTGAGTTGAACGTGTAAGGGTGTTTTCAGTAAGGGTGAAAAGAGAAGCTGCGTCAAATTTAGTGTCACTGTGGATATGTGTTGAATAAATTTGTTCCAATATTTGTTCATCAGACATTGTTAATGGGTTGTTCTCAACCTCACCAGATACGAGGAGAGTCTTAAGGGTCACTTTGGTGGTTGTAGCCATTGTTCTAGCTCGTTAAGGAAGACTTGGATTGATTTTTTGAGAAATGAGATGCAATTGTGTTGGTTCATACCTTGTTATGTCCTATCCTATTTATAATGCCAAAAAGTGGTTGCTTTTTTTCAAATATATTTAATGGAAACCTAATTTCTTCTTGCTTAACAATATTTCAAAATTAATATACTTAATAGACTTCAAATTATATATGTAGTTAATACAATTTACGTTTAAATTGGGTTAATTCAACTACTCTATGTGTCACTTTTTATATTGAATTTTTCAATATATTAATAAAAATAATTACTCTTTAATACTTATTTTTTAAATAATAAGTGTTATATATTATCACTTATGACATCTGTTTTCTACTAAAACTGGTGTGTTGTGGTTGTTATTATTTTCTTAAAACAGTTATACTCCTTACAATAAAGATTTTAATTAATTTATACTAATACACATGTTTTATCTTTGTTATTTTTTTTAAAATTATACTCCTTTTAAACACATTTTCACCTTTTAAAAAATATTGCAACTATTTATAAAATTTTCACCAAATAGACATATGATACCTATTTTTAAGTAACTACACAGTTATTTTGTCGCCAAATTTTACGTAGTGAAATTTTCAATATAGTGAAGTGATAATGAAATTTTTATAAATGAGAATATGTAACTATTATAACGAACAAACTAATATCGCACTTAGACGACGAAATCATAGATAGAACATGAAGACAAAATTAAACTTATATTGTAAACCACTTATTTAAATAAAAAGGGAGGATAAAATAATTTAGATGGTGATTTTGAACCAAAATATAACTCTAAATCCTCCTTTAATATTCAAAGAGGAAGACAAAAACTAGAATTTTCTTTTTTTGAAAAAGACAACTGAATTTTGTTTGGTTGTGTTCAAATGTATTTAATGTTATTTTTTTATATTTTAAGATAAATTAATAATATTAATATAGGCAAATTTGAAATAAATAATAATAACTACATTTAATAATTTATATAAAAATTTATATTTACATATAACTTTTTTTCAATATATATTTATAAGTAGAGACGACTATGAAGTAAATTATTAACCACCGGTTTAAACTTTAAATGTAGTCAAAATCAACCTTAATAATTTTGTATATGATTAACTAAATATCTCAAGCCGAGAAAAAGAAAGATGTGTCCGTATATAATATATTGAATTCTTTTTAAAGTGAGGAAATTTGTATCCATGTAAAATAAAGATGGACTGATACATATTTGCATCACGTGGATTGCGTGGATATTGGTAGATGAATATTGGTTAATACGTTTGATGCAAATTATAAAAGTAAAAAAAAAAAAAAAAAAAGTATTACACCATCAACGAACCACGGAAAGCTCCTTTTCCCGACGGTTCATTATCACTTCACTATACAACACATTCATTGTCACAAGATTACTTAAAACATTCAGAAAAAACACCGATCAGAAAAACTAGTGTGTTTTTTTCCTATTAATGAACCAGCCCCACAATAACACCTTAATCATTGAGACAATCTCAATTAAATTTTCAACATCCTCTATCCAAATGGATTCAGTTTCAGAGCAAGTTTACGTGGTGCAATTTTTTAAATAAAAGAAGAAAATTGTATAAGACGTGTAATATATAAAATCGGTTTTACTTAAAAATAAGTATCATATGTCTATTTGGTGAATATTTTATAAATAGTTGCAATATTTTTTAAAAGGTGAAAATGTATTTAAAAGGAGTATATTTGAAAGAAAAAAAATTAACAAAGACAAAACATGTGTATTAGTATAAATTAATTAAAAACTTTATTGTAAGGAGTATAACTTTTTTAAGAAAATAATAACAACTACAACACACCAATTTTAGTAGAAAAAAGATGTTGATAATATATAACACTTATAATTTAAAAAATAAGTATTAAAGAGTAATTATTTTAATTAAAAAAATTTACAATTTTTAATTAAATATATAACACATGTCTCTGATAAAAACAGATGTTATATATGTTATCGCATATTGAATCAGATATAAAAAAAACAAGTGTGACATATTATTAAAAAATAGTTTATTTTTTAATTTAATATATAACCCATATTTTCTATAAAAAAAAACAGTTGTTACATATTAATATTTTAAAACCCTATTTAGAATGTACATGATGGCCTCCAATATGTGACTTCTTACTATGTCAATGAAATTTATCTTTAAATCATTTTGATATATATTTTTCAATATGAGGTATTTTAATGACTTTAAAAAAAATAGGAATATATATATATATATATATATATATATTATAATATCATAAGTTAATCGTCTAGAATATAACTTGAGCATTAATATAATTTGGCAAAAGAGATGATTAGTACAATCTCGACACAGAGACATAAAAATGTATTAATACACAAACTAATTCTTCTAAGAAAAGCATAGAAATATGGAGTAAATAACACATACATAGTTCAAAATAATTCTCTATAAATTTTAAGTGGACTATAGAGTAAACTGATACGCTTCATTTCTCCAACATGTGATCTAAGTCTTCTTATTACCTGTAACACATTTGAAAAAAGTTGGATGAGATTACATCTCAGTGGATCCCAAAAATGAAATTAAATCAATTAGCATTCTAATTCAAGACTATATTTATTTTCTGAGTTTCTCTTCAAATATAAAGTTTTTGACTCTTTCTAAATATTCATGTCATTAGACGTGAGTAATCTAACGACTTAAATTCTACCTAACAAGCATGTCATAAAGATTACATTAATTTTACTAATGTCTTCTTCTTGTTAGTAACTTTATTTTGGTAAGATTTGACATAATTACGTCCGTAAGTGGTGCCCCACTTACCCTCGCTTACCCCTCGCTTCTGTCGTATATAGACGAAGAATTCATCTAGCTAGGATGAATCCTATATTTCTCACTTTAATAATATATATAAGTATTATATATAATAATCCACACACAGACACACACAAATATAACATCATCTAATAATACATTTATTAAAGACAACCATACACTCACCTTGAAAATTATTATGATAACATAAGATATTGATTCAATTATATCATACAAATCACACAATGTAAAATAAAATTCCAGAGAATATGTTTAAAGTGGATTTTTCCCAAAACAATCTTAAATTTCTGTTATAACAACTCAAAATTGAGTTTAACTTCAGAGTCAACTGACAGAAACTTACAAATATCAGAATTGAGTAAATAGGTACTCTTTGGAAAGCTTATGATGTGTACTTTATAGATAAAATTTTATTTTCTTTTTATTTAGTCTCAATTCATGCAGTTTATTAAAATAAAACACAATGACAGAAAACAAAACAGAAACAACGACTTTGGTCCAACTTATAACCCATTTTTCAACTTCAATACTCAATCAATAAATATGTAAAATATGTAATTTAATTTGAGAATCAAACTTGTCTTAATGAATTGATGAATAATAAAACGACAATGGTTGTAAAGTTAAATCCAAGTTGTAGGTGTTTCACGATACAGAGCTTAGGAATAGAAGGAAGATGTTTAGAGGGCAGATGTTATAGAAGCGGGAAAATAAAACGCTAAATACATGACATTTATTTTTTTTAACCTGCCTTAAAAATATAACCGCATTAAATAAGTTTTAAATATTTACAAAATTGCAACCGCCTCATTTTATTAACTGACATAAATATTTACAAAATTATCACCGACTCATTTTATTAAATGACGTTTTATCTTTAAGTCCGTTATCAATATAAGTGTTAAATATTTACAAAATTGTCACCGCCTTATTTTATTAAATGGCATAAATATTTACACAATTGTCGCCACCTCATTCTAAACGACCTTTCGGTTATCTATATAACAACATTAAACAAGTTTTAAATATTTACAAAATTGTCACCGCCTCATTTTATTAGATAACATTTTATCTTTAACTCAGTTATCAATATAATTGCGTTAAATAAGTTTTTAACACGTGGAGTATGATAGGATATATTAATTTTTTAATTTTATTTTCACCGTATTTCTTAAGTCTTCTTAAGTCGGTTGTCAATCTAACCGTGTTAATAGTGTTGACTTAAATATACCTCCGCTTCATTGGTTAAGTTTGGTGGCACATAACCGGCTTAAATCTGCTGAATTAAAAACTCAATTTTCTACTAGTGTCACGAATTTTGTACTTAATTTGAAGGTAATTGAGTCTAGTTTCCAGAAAACTAAAAATCATTCAAAACGGATGTCTATAGAAAAAGTTATGACCAAAACATCACACATATGTCATGCGAAATTCAAGTTAATAACATTCTTCCTATCATACTAATTTCATAACAATTCTTTGTAACAATAATACTACAAATCATGAGTAAATCAGTAATGAACACATCAAAACAACATCAAAAATTTCAATTTACTCAATTCTACAATAATCTATTTCAAAATCCCTAAATCCAACCAAGAACATAGTGCTACCTCTAGAAACATTCGACCTTTTTGAATATTTTTCTTGTCACTTTTTATAAGATATCTTTTAAGTATTTAATTGTAATAATTATTGTTTTACACACATATCTCTAATTATTTTACTTTTTTCTTGTAATCTAAAATAAATATTCAAATACATAAACTAATTATATTTATACTTTTTATAAGTAATTGTTTTTCTTACACCATGTGATTTATTAAAAAATTTATAGTTAGAGACATAATACTATCAAAGAAATAGATGTATAAAGTACAAAATTTATATCTCTCTTTTAATTACGATGTTTACTAAATGCAGTCAATTTTATTTAATTAGATTAAACACTACTACTATAATTGTTTATCTCTTTGTAGAGGTTGTAAAAAAGATTATAATAGGTAGGTGAAATTTACTGTGTTGTTTGTTTCCATGGTGTATTACTACAAATTTTTATCTTATATAATATTATAATACATTTATTAAAAATAATTTGAGAAAAATATTATTTTCTAAAATGCATTATTACCCATTTTGAACCAAGA
>JBBPBT010000656.1:798728-813425 GCA_037974875.1 Cicer bijugum | reverse complement strand
ATAAATGCTGGTAAATTTATTATTTACTTTCTTTTAATAAATAAAATGAATAATTTTTATGTATCTCTATTTTATTGAAATTATTTTTATAGTTGTAATTTTTCAATAATATCTCATCTTTACATACGTTTTTGTCATTTTATTTATTAATATTTCATTATTTTCTTCTCTTTTCTCTATTTTATCAATAATCATATATTTATTCTTCTTTTTCTCTTATTTATTTATTTATTTATTTATTTTATATTCTCCATATTTATCTTTATTTCCTAAACCAAACAAACCCTAAAAGAAACCCCATGAAGAACCAATCATATATTATGTGTCATAACTACTATTTGACTAGAGTTAAATTCCTAGGTTCGGAAAAACATCATTTTGGGTGAGTATACAACCACCTCAATTAAATCTAAACTAAAAGGCACTTTGAAAAAAAAAATTGTCCTAAATTATATAATTCGTTTTACAATATTAATATCTCAATTTCTATCTTACGTTTTACTGTTTATTACCCTCGTTTACTTCAATTCTATTAATTTTTCTTTCTTATACTACTAATGAAAGATAATTTTATTAAATACGGTAATTAATAATTTCTTTTTCTCAGACAATAATTAATTATATTTTATAGTTGGTATGCAATGGTTGGAGGAAAATATAAGTTGGGAGGAGGGAGTATATTAGTTTTGCATACATTAAAACTTTAGTAAAAAAAATAACCACGTGAAGAAATTGTAGGATGAAAACTGTGTGAACTATCGTATGGTTGGTGAGTTCATAACTGCTCCACAAGGCTTATCCTACAAAAAAAAAAAAAAAAAAGAGTTCTCAAGGCTATAAATAGGGCAGTGAAGCTACCACACAAAGCACCAAATTCCAAACAATCATAACCCAACAAACAAGAGTTTTTTTGTTTTGGTGAATCAATATGGTTAGCCTAGTGCGATCACTTCTTCACATTAGTAGTGGAAATGACCATAACCCTTTAACAATGTCTGATGAACACATTTTGGAGGAGATTTATATAACTCATATCCATAGTGACCACAAATTTGATGCTCAATCTCTTTTCAAAATTGCTGGGAACATCCTTACGCGTACAACACATGTTGTTGATAACGTCGTACATGTGTGTATTATATATATGCACATTAATCTTTCTTATCTTTTTTTAATTTGCCAAAAAATCCCGTTATGTGTGTTTCTAATTAAATACCGTTAATTTGTTTAATTATTTCAGGGACATCAAGGAGGTTTGGAGCAATTAGATAACATTAATCCACCTGCTAACTTCACTTCACCATTGTGTACTTTGAAGCAAATTAACTCCGAGGTCTTTATTTCATATTTCATTTTCATAAGTGTTATAACTAAATACCGTAAAAAAGATAAACTAAATACATACCAACATTTTGGACCCTAGTTTACTAAGTGAGATTTTGTGTATCGTTGTTTAAGATTTATTTTTTAAATGATTTTTATAATATTTGTTTATTTTTTTTAAAAAGTGTTGTTTTCGTATTAAAATCTCTAATAATAAATATATAAGTTATTGAATGTCAATTTTTTTTAATTAGTAGAAAATGAATCTAAAACTCTTCTACTAATTTTAAATAAATTTTCATAAAAATTATTTTTAAAAATTTAAAATCAAAATAACTTTTTAAATTTTAAACAAACGGACCATTATATATATATATATATATATATATATAAACAAATAACTAATGATCGCTTTTTAATCAAAAATTTATTTATAAACCTATGTATTTTAAGAAAAATTCAAAATATTATAAAAGAGATCATACGTAAATTAAAATGCAACCACCTTTTGTAGTATCTTTTTTTATTTACAACTTTTTATTCTTTGCACAAAGTTTTATTAATTTTTGAATATAAGCTGAGGGGTCAAGGATTAGGCTCCTCTAGTGAATAAAGCGTTGATAAATAAATCAATTTATTTATCAACATGGATAGTTTTAAAAGAGAAGACATAATAGTTCTGTAGAAAAATCCTTCTATAGTATATAGCAGCAGTAGTAGTATTATAGTTAATTAAACTGAATGTATAAATGTAATGTGTTATGATGGCAGATGTCATGCAAAGCACCAGGTGAAGAAATTGCATACAAAACAACACTAGCAATACTCAACAAGCTATCAAACTATTCATGGGTTGCAAAAGGAGTTCTGACTCTTTCAGCTTTTGCTCTTGAATATGGAGAGTTCTGGCTATTATCACAGTATCTACAAACAGAACCACTTGCCAAATCATTAGGCATAATCAAAAGAGTGCCTCAACTCACCAAACCTGAATCCCTCAAAAAACACCGCAATGCAATTTTGGAACTCAACAATCTGATCAAGGCAACTTGGCAAGTGATTGATATCATCATTGAGTTGGAAAGGCTTAACTCACTTCATGACATTAAGGAAGTGCCAGCTCTTGCACCAGCTTTGGAACAATTCCCAGTTGATGTCTATTGGGTTATCATTACCATTGTTGCAATTGTTACTCAAATTGAATGTCTCACTACTGATTCGTAAGTTGATACCTTATACATAATGAAGTTAGCTACATTAATATAATTAATGGTTACTACTAATTTTTTTATTTTATTTTTAGGGATAAGAGGCAGGACTTGTCTCAATTTGGTCAAAAGATTAACATCATAATCAGCAAATTGAGGAAGCATGTGTCACAATGCACTATACAAATTGGTAATAATTAGCTTGCCACATATATAAATTGTTAGTATTTTCTTCCCATATATTGAAGTAATTTATTTAAATTATCAGATCAAGCAGAGTACAACAAGTTACTTAGGAAGCTCTTTCAAACCCCGACAGAAATTATGGAAGTGTTTAAGGTGTTGATTTTTTGGAAAGACATTCCAAAATCACCCATCTATGATGGTACCACTAAAACATTGGTTAGTATATCTTAATTGCTTATTATATATTATGAAATAAATATATATTTTTTTTAGTAAGAAAGTGAACACTTTTTGTCTTAACTATTAAATTTGTTTTGAATGGATATTTTTCAAAGCAAACTTTTGTTTAATATGTATTTATCATTCCCTTATTATATTTGCATTCAAAACATAATTACTTAATTACAACTAAAATAAAAATAAATGAAAGTATACTAGAGAAAGATATAAAATGAATTGCATGCTAATTTTACAATTATTCAATTAATTTTTAGAATAGTTGGTATAATTTTTTTAAAAAAAAATATATGTTTCATAATTAAACAGGTTAATATTGAAGTGTTGAAGAAAAAAGACGTGTTCTTGTTCATTTCAACCCTGGACATAAGCCAAGAAGACATCTCAATTATGATTCCAATTCATGATCATATTAAGAAAATAGGAAGCCAACACAAGATTGTGTGGGTTCCTATCGTGGAGGAATGGAATGATAAGCTGCGTAAAAAATTTGATACATTAAAGTCTAAGATGCCTTGGTATGTGTTGCATCATTTTGCACCCATAAAAGGCATCAAGTACATAAAAGAGGAATGGCATTTCAAGCTAAAGCCTTTGGCTGTTGTGTTGAGCCCACAAGGAAAGATTCTACATCAGAATGCACTTCATATGATTCAAGTTTGGGGGGTAAAAGGTTTTCCTTTCTCCAAATCCAAAGAAGAATCAATGACTCAAGCATTAATGTGGGTTGATTCCCTACTTGTTGACATTGATATAAAGATTAAATGGGTAAGTATTTGGATGGTCATATATCTTATAACAACTCTTATGATCATAATTTGTATTATTTAACTTATTATGCACTATTAGTCTAAAAAATCTTATGCAAACACATTTATGTGTAAAATATTTTTACATTGTCAGTATATAGGTTTTAAATTTATTTCTTAAGGTCACTTTTTGAATTTGATTTTAGTTTCCATTCAAGTTGGTAAGTTAACTTTAATATGAACAAGTTTAAATGTGACTAATAAATTTTATGTTTCCTTTGAAAAATGAAGGAGGAGGAAAAGAGTGTGATCATTTATGGAGGCAAAGATAAGGAATGGATTCAACAATTCACTAAGTCTGCTGGTGCCTTAGCAAATGATGCCACTGTTAAGCAAGCAAAGACTTCAATTGAGCTATTCTGCTTGGAGTCTCAACAACCAACTATAGTTAGCAACTTTTGGAAAAAGGTAGAGAGTTTGTTTGTCACCAAGATGCATGAGAAAACAAACACTGTAACACAACAGGTTGAGAAGTTGCTTTCTTACAAGAATGAGACAGGGTGGGCAATTGTGACAAAAGGGTCTATTGTGACTTCTGTTGGCCACGGGACAACAATTTTGAAGGCAGTGGCAGAGTTCGACAAATGGAAAGATGTGGTGGTCACTAAGGGTTTTGAATTTGCATTTAGAGAACATCATCACAAGGTTGCTAATACCTTTCATCTTTGCTCTCACCTTGAGATTCCTAATGTTGCTGGAAAAATACCTGATTTTATTGAGTGTCCAGATTGTCACCGCACAATGGAAGTGTTTATTAGTTACAAGTGTTGCCATAATGGGGATAAGGCTAATGGTGAGCATTAGCTAGCTTTATGGATTTTTAGCATTGGAGAGCAGGCTACTAGGTTTAATTACTGCATTTTCTTCTCAGTTTTCATTATGGTCGTTTCAGTGTGAGATCACTATCTGTTTTATGTACCCTTGTGTGATGTAGCCATGAGTCATGCATTATCGTTGATCACAGTATAATCACGAATGCAACTAGAATAAGGCTATTTTTGTTAACTTTGTTTTATATTGTTCTATGAATAAAGTGTTAAATTAGTCATGTGTCAAGATTTCACATTTAAGATTTTTAACTCTGCTTCAAGCTTATAATACTGTCATAATTTCTTCTCCAACTGAAAAATGTAAAATATGCATGTAGCATGCCTTTTTACATGTCACGACCATCAGACCATGTAGTAGAAGTAACTTTGAAGACACAAATTATCTCTTTTAACTAAGGAATCTAAGGAATCTATAAGAAAATAAAAGTGACACCTGAAACTTAGAGGTTTAACCGTAAGTGGCTACTTGTATATTTTTTGTTCTTCCTTGTGCTTCAAGCTCTTTATTACATTCTTTAATTCTCTTGCTGCTTACTTGATATTACTCCATTGCCTCTTTTGATAATTTAAATAACATATTACTAGTCTAGTAATTTATAAGTAATCCATGTTGGACTGATATCTTGACTGATTATGAATTCCCTTTGCTGTTTTTTTTTTTACTATTATTTCTCATTCATAGGGTTTTCTATATTTGTTTGTCTGTTATGTTGAGCATTAGCGACTCTCTCAATATAGGATTATTTAGTTGATTCATCATTAACTTTACTATGATTTAATGACAGAACTATAAAATGAACTGAGTACTTACGATTTAGATGGACCATATCTATATTCTTGGATCACAAATTGAATTGGCCGATTAAGCTGAGTCCTTTGAACCTAATGCAAGTTATGACTGTGTGACAGCAAGATAGTGAGTAACTAAAACCTTGAAAATAATGGTGCCAACATTCTCGAACAGAAAGTTGCAACAACAGAAATAAACGGATATTACAGTTAAAAGAGATGAAAAGAAGCAAGGAGGAAAAAAATTGATGAGCAGTTTGTATAAATATGATTTGATTAAAGTGCATTGAATCTAAAGAAGGATAATTACATGGCCAATCTCTTTCTTACTCGAAGCAAACCTAACATATGGGACAAATTCCAACAGAAAGCAAAGGAAATGTTATCTCAATTAAAACCAACTTGACACCATATATATATATAAAGAAGTGCAACTCAAGCTCATAGAACGATACCGCAAACAAATGTTGGTTTTCTGCCCATCATCAATTAATTTTGTTGAGGACGCTTCATTTTGAGTAGATGTGAAACTCCGGCTACAACATGTAAACGACTATTTGGGACACCTGACTTAGCCAAGGCCCTTCCTTGGTTGTCAATAAGCACAAAGCAGGGGACATAACTAACATCATAATTAAGGAGCTGCAATAGCAAGAATTAATTATAATTCAGCAAGAAGTCATAATGAGCAGAACGAACTCTCCAGTTGAGACTCAATACAAAATAACATATCTCCAAAATTATTCGCAAACAAGGTATTGAAGATAGTAGTATCACAATTTCGTATAAGGTTGCAAGAAGAATATATCAAGAAGTGCTAGCTTGAGCTGTTTGCCTGTTTCTAGAGGAAACACTAAGAGACTAGATTTAATGATTTAAGAAAATTGTGAAAACATGCCACCAAACGGAATCAACTCAAATATTACCTACTCGGGTGATGCAGAACACATACTTGTTGTGATCCAGAACAAATCAGAATCAACTACAATACTACTTGTTCTGAAAGATACAATCTTAATAATAATATTGAGATATTTTTCATATCTTCATATGTCCTAACAGCTAATACTAGACATATTCTATTCAATATAATTTGTTTCTGGTTAGGGTTTGAGTTATTAGAAAGAGGTTTGATTTTTGCACCTAATAATTTTTCCTTAATTTTTTAAGGTCATCTTCTGCTTTTCCTAGTTGCCTGACAGAAGACCAACACTCCTCGACTGTGTTTCAGATCTTCTTGTCTATCCTTTTCTCTATGCATCTCTCCCGTGTTGCTGCAACTTATGCAAGAGAGAAACCTGCAAAGAGATCAAATTTGATGCCATGTGGAGTCTCCCAAAGGTGATCACAAATCAAAGGGCAATTTGTCTCAACAATAAATTTGAAGGTGGAGGTTTGGATACACTGTTTAGATGGCACAAGCTGGATTGCATACCAGTGAAAAATCTGTATATGTTGCTATATTCAATGAAAATTACGACAAATTTAAAATTAAAAATGAATTCTTGAGCCAAAAGCTCCAAATTTCAGCTTGAAGTTTAAATTACTTCTGAAGGCAACATCAATTCATCTCAAAATCACTTGGTCAACGTTTGGATATGCGGTGTACATTGAAATTCTCCTGTCCCAAGGCTACGTTTTAGTAGAAGCTACAAGTTCCAGTTTCCCATTACTGCACGGTGGCGGTGAATGTCCACTCTCACTAACACGTGCTTAATACATGTTTGGATTGATGGTGAGTTAATCAGAATTACGGTGTACCACCATGGTGGACAAAAACTACACTTTGAAGCTTCAACACAATCACAGTGCCACTATGATCTAATCAAACTCATCGCGATTCCAAACACACACAAAGAAAATGACACAACTAATCCGAATTCCCATGATGGAGCCCTTGTTAACACTGGTACTAAAGTACAACATGACAGACAAACAATGAATATGAACTGAACCTGATTATGAAACTACATATATATCATCATAAATGAAATTAAGGTCTTCTAACTTCTAAGCTTAACCAAGTTATGCATTTTGAATGAACGTAGTATGTTAAAAATAAGATACCTCTGGTAGCCACTTCTCATTCTCAGCATCAGCCATGACAACATTAAGCCAGTGAGCATTCCTCTTCTCCATCTCCAAAGCAAAACTTAGCAAGGAATTACAGAGCCTGCATTTGGGTGAGTAAAACTCGAGCAAAGTGGCCTCCTTCCCACTTGCCAGTGCGGCAGCAAACGCTCGCTGCTCGGCCTCCGCCTGCTCGACGCCATTGGGAGTTATTTTCTTCATCTTCTCCTTCTTCCATGTCAAATTGAATTTCTTGTTCTGACCAATTTTCTCATCCGGTGCCAAGGAATTGTTGGAACTCTGAAGAATTGAAGATTTTGAAACAGAATTTGCAAAATTGAAAGCAAATGAACCAAGGTTTTGGAGAGACCTGAATAACCAAGGAGACTCAAAGTTGCAGGGGTTAGGGTTTTGGGAAATTTTAGGGTTAGGGTTTATAGCATCCCATGGCCATTTTATACAAAATGGAGATTGCTTGGGATTAGGATTAGGATTAAGATTAAGATTAAGATTAAGATTAAGATTAGGAATCAAACCCATTTCAATGGCAGCATCAGTGACAATCTAAAATGGTTTTCTGAATTATAAAAGCCGTAATAATTGAATTTTGTTGGGCACCTGTTTATTTGTTGATGCAATTGAAGAAAGCCAATTCTTCTTTCTCTCTTCTGTTTCACCTTTCTAGTTTTCCGAGACGAGAGTTTGGGTAGACTTTCAAGTAGAAAATAAGGTATATTTTAATTTTCATGAAATAAAATAAGGTATATTGTTACTTAGTTAAAAATTGTAAAGATAAAAGAAGGGAAAATCAAAATTAGATGGTCGGTGCATCTAAAAAAGTTGCTTAATCATATTCTGAAATACAATTTCAATTTTTTTTGAGTTGGATTGAAATATGAATAAAGCAGGACTGATGATTTTCAAGATGAAATTGATTTTCTAAATATTGTTGAATAAAATGTCAAATTGATTTTTAAAGATTCTAAGGGACTTAAAAATTACCTATCTATTAAGTCTAGTGTGAGGCCAATTTAATTTTTTTTTAAATCCTTGTATATGCTTTTAAACCCTTTTTCTTTGTGAAAACTTTTAGTAGAATTTCACTGAAGCTGATTAATAATGTATAAGCAAAGCAGTAGAATTATAAAACCCAGCTTTGGTAGAAAAATAACGCTTGAAGATAATAAAATCATGAGCCTAAAACTATAACTTTTCAGAAACATCGCAAGAGAATGACTATTTTCTTTACTTGGTTTGAAGGGAATAACGTATTGAATAGAACTAATCATGGTGAGACAAATTTTGTTTTCTAAAACAGCAACTAAGATTATTTTTTTAGGGATAACACCAGCATGATAATATTCCCCCAAGAACGGTTCCCTTTTAATTTCAGGAGTTTTGATATCAAGCTGGCTTACATGCGTCTTCTTACTTCGATGATTGCATGTCGTGAAATGGCATCCTATCCTCCTCCTAAAAAAACTCTTCTTTAGTTTGTCATAATTAGTTATGCACTTCTGTTTGACGCCTATAACAGAGTTTGACATCCAACCTTTCCAGCAATAAATAGGTGAACTATAAATTCTGTAACATTGTAAAATTCTTTGAACAATTCCCTAGTCAGTTTTACTGTTCTGTTTCTCTATTATTCAACTGATGAACTATAAATAGGTGTATATTAGTTAATATAACAGTCTAGTAGCATATAACTTGACAAGTAAACAGTGTTTAGTTGACTGATAGAGACAAATAACGACAAGGAACAATAGGCATATACAGAGTTACACATCTGATATTTATTTACAGACTAAACCCCACTGCATTAGTTTGATGAATGGTTCCATGATTTGCCCACTGGGAAAGCAAAATATGAAGCCCTGAAGCAAAATGTGGTTGCTTTCACTAACAAACTTACACTGCAATGTTTAGTTACAAGAAAATGCAGCTACATATCAGGGGATGAAATTGGTCCCAGATAATCTCCTTCCAAACCAACCAGTGCCTGAAACTCCCTCTCTGCCTCCATCCACTTTGTACCAATCACAACAACTCGAACTTTGACGTCTTTTGCAATCTTAGGCATTTTCTGATTCATGAAGTATGGGTTTTCACCGAGAACATACACGTAACCAGGCATCTTGCTACTCGAGAGATAGGCATTCTCAATTGGACCAATTCTCATGAAAACACCATGCTTCAGAACTTTGTGGACCACACCTTCCAATACCTCACCCTTGAAAATCTTAAAGGTAATGGCATTAAAAACAACAGGGAAGAGTACATCCCCGGTATGTTGTCTGACTTTCCCTTCTCCTATTTTCTCCAGTGTAGTCACTACAAGAAAGTATCCCATGTCTTTTGTTGCCTTTTTCACAGCGAAGTCACTTAGCAGGCGGATGAGGATTGCCCGTTGAAGCATGAGACTACCTGGTTTGAGGTTTTCTGCAGCAATTATGACATTCCAAGGAAGCTGGACTTTGAGAAACATTGTTGTATTCCTCAGAATATCTTCTTCTATGGCATATAAATGATATTAGAGTGTCAGTATATATACATTACACATAAATTATTTAGATTCAAAATTTACAGTAGATGCTAATAATTAAATTGAATGAATAGCCAAGGTGATTTTGTTGCTAGGAGATTAATGTCATCCCAAGTTCCTAACCAATATTTTACCAGGAGATCACGGAGTTATGAACATACAAGTTATTCATGTTCACAGATTTTCAAATAAAGATGCAAATGTTCCTACTTACTACATAAAATGAGAACATACAAAATTCTATCTTAATTCAGATCCTTTGAGTTATCATACAAATTCATGCTTAAAAGTGAGAACCCAAATTCGAGAAACTACAGAAAAAATAAGTTCACAGCAGTTATCATACTATAATTGCTGCTGCAGTAGAAGCATAGCTAGTTACCAAAGAGTAAGTTTGGAGTGACTTATTTGAGCTTATCTACTAGGATAAGTAGATGTGACACTGTTGAGAAAGCTTGCGGAAACAAATTATAACATGTCCAAAAGTTATTTTCAGCTTATCTCAAGAAGCTCGTAGAGATAGCTTATGCAAACAATTTATAAGTTATAACTTGTATGAAAACAGTTTGACTTTATTTAATCTTGTTATATAAATAGTTTGCACATAAGCACTTATACACCAATAATTAAGTTGTTTATACAAGTGGATGTAACGAAATCATGAACATAAATTGTAGCATCACTTTTCCAAAATAAAATGCATAATAGGTTGAAAAATTTACATGCAAAATTGAGACAAACCTACATAGTAGTGTTTTATTCTCCAGCAAGTAATTTTGGCCACAAAGCCCAGTACACAATGGGGAAGAATTTAGAAAAAAGTTGAATAAAGATTTTTATACAAACACACATAGTTAGAGAAAATTGAAAGAAAATAAAAAACTAAAGAAGAAAGAAATGCACATTAATATATTGCTAAGAGAAACAGAAAAATTCAAAATCAAATTGCGTGTGTAAGTGATAGAACCTCGAAAGAGGAAGCATTGTTAAATATGTGCAACAGAAAAATAATGAAACAATGTCATAATACAAAACACCGCAAAAATAAAAAAATAAATAAAAAAAAGATTGTTCAGAAAAATATCTAACGTTGAAAGGAATCAGAAAACTAACTGAGTGAAGCTACGGGAAGGTCGTGTCGAGTGAGATCGACAGAAGAGGGAAAGGCGGAATTGAGATGTTAGGGTTTCTTTCTTTCTTTACTTTCATTTGGGCCGTCAAATCCAAACAAATAGAAGGGCCTGACTACACCCACCGCACCTATTTTTTTTAGTTTTCTATTCGTCACCTCATTTATACATTTCACCTCTCTAATACACTTTTAAAAAATTATTTTATCATTTTTATTATATATAAAAACTTGAAAATTGTTTTTCTTCTCATTTTTTACTCTCACACATTTGAAACTTGAATAAAAATTATTTTCAAATTTTTGAAACTTTGGTTGATTATCAAATTTTAAATAGAAAATTGGAGCACAGAAAATATTTATCACAATATGATTTTTTAGAAGAGTGGAAGACAATGAAAGCATACATAAAGACATAAGATATTATTGGTCAAAGGATATTCAAAATGAACGTGCATAAATTTGTATTTCGACATACAACAACAATGTATTCACCACATGAAAAAGTGAAAACCAAGAGAGTTAATAAAAATAATAAAAAAGAGAAAAAAAAAACCATTTAAGAAATATTTTCCTACATATAGATGACATAGTTGATGTTGTGCCTGATAAAAATTGTGGTTATCGTGCAATTGTAGCATTATTAGGTTAGAGGGAAGAATTTTGGTCTATAGTTCGGAAACATTTGAACAAAGAGATCAATTTACATCAGGATTTTATTTCAATGTTTTACATGACAACGATGAAATAGTGCATAACTCATTGAAGATTTTTAGTTTGAGTGCTTAACAAAAAGAAAAGTGGATAAAGTTGAATTGTGTGATAGTGACAAGATATAATGCCGTTCTGGTGTCGTTATAAAGTTTATAATTCATAATACTGTTTAATAGTAAACTAGTGTTTAATATTTTCTTTTTTAAATAAAAATGAAGTCTGGTTGTCCTTTGTCACCTACCTCACAAAAATGGAGAAAATTTTGTAGTGATAATGCGAAGGCATGAGAAATAACTTATGTAGGACGTCTCAAGCATTAGGAATATATAAATCCAACATTTATTAAATCATCTTGTGTTTTATTAAATAAAGATTAATTTGTATGTGTGAAGCTTTGTTGTCTCTTTTTTAAAATCGAGTTAGATTTGACCTTTTAATCATTTACTTATAGAATAAACTTTAAGTATTGATGTTTGAAAATTCATGATATAGTAGAATTTCATGATACAAAATATTGATGATGCAAAATACATTTATCATAGTAACACAATTTACTAATGGTCTTCCGGGAACATGCATAGTAACTCAGTTAATATCACATGAACTTCACCCTATGGATTTACCATATGTATGACCCTTATGCAGAAGATGATGGAACATATGGAGCAATAGTTGGACTAGCAGCTGGAGCATCAAAAGATGTAAAACATTTAAGTACCAGACATAATAGTCATCATAGACCTCACCAGGAAACATTGCTAAAGGCGATAGACTTTGAAGGGTCGTTACACGTGCTCTCAAAGTATTCTACCACTCCCAGACTATATTAGCTAGTAATGGAAGAACATCACGTGGAATGCATTGAATGCAACCAAATTGTTGAAGACATCGCTCTGATAGATATGAGACTGAAACTCCACCCCAATAAAGGTAGCCGAAAAACATCATTGTTGCTTCAAAAAGATGATTAGTTAGGTCATCAACGTTTAGTTTAAACAATACATCCTCAAACAAAAAAATATTAAGTCTTTGTTGATATGTCAACAATCCATCTTCAACAACATGTTTTACAATCTACCTAAAGGCTTTTGAAACCTGCTCAGGAACCCTTTCACTATCGCTCCACTTACATGTGTTTGGAAAGTGCTCATAAATCCAACACTACAAAAAAAAAAAGACGACAATTTAGTAAATTAAAAATAAAACTTAGTAAATTAATAAGATAACTTAATATGAGTCATATACTTGTAATAGTATCATATATCATCTCAATTGCCCAATGTCATGAATAGCTTCATCTTCCAAATTGTCATATAGCACAACTAATGCAACGGTACCCCATGCATAACCCCGACAATGCTCTAAATTACTAAACAAACTAATATATTTCATCTTCACACGAGTACGTGTCTTGTTGGAAAAAAATAGTGTTGTCAACTAAGTGCAAGATGTACGTTCTTGCAACACATTCAAACATGTTAGTTTGAATAAGACATTTATATAAATTACACAACGACTATAGTCTATGTTGCACAGATTTATTAAAAATTATCTCAACAACTACTTCTTCCAATGTTGCTCTCAGCAGCTCATGTGCAACAATCACAATATTAATAGTGTTCATATTTATTGGTGCATTGAAGAACCTACCACATGGAGGAATATGAAGAAAATTTGTGACATTTTCCAATGTGATTGTCGTCTCTCCGAGTGACATATGAAACAAATTCTTCTCTCTATGCCACGTTTCTACAAAGGTATATACGTGACTAGTGCCGACCAACATCAAATACGTTGAAGACATATGTACCAATTATGACTCTTGAATTCAATATTGTACAATATTTGATACCAGTACTTCAGCAAACTTAATTAGTTTTAAGCCATATGTGACCGACCACCTTCAACGAACTACGATCCTACAAGTAATTAAAATACATAACAATAAAAATATGTATTAAATTTGATTACAAAAATTTACCAAATATATTATATACTTATTTTGAATTAAAAAATTAACTAATTAAAATATATCTCTCATTCTCATATCCTTCGAGTCACATGTGTCGATACCAATGTCACCAAGGGTCCTCCAAGAAATCCAATATGTTGAACTTGCTCTTCCACATTCTGCTCATCAACTTCCTCATAGTTCACTTGTTCAAACTCTTGAACATTTTATTCAAACTCCTGAACATCTTCGCAAAAGTATTGAAACCTAAAATCAAGTCTACGACGATGTTAACAAGATGGATTGTTAGCCTCATTCATTCGTTGATATGATGCGGTGGGCGAAACTCCATCACAACTGTTGCTGACGATAGTTCGAATAATCTCTCCATTCACGCATGTGATTCTAAGTACTAAGTAATTAAATTAACACATTAATTATCATATAAAATATTAAAAAAAATTCAAAATTATCGAATATTTGAAAACTTTCTAATGTTTTAAAAATGTGAGTTTCGAAAGTTTAACTTTTTTCAAATTTTTAAGGTTTAACAAATAGGTTTTCGTAAGTTTCATTTAATTTGAAACTTTCGAAATATTAACATAGTGAGTTTCGAACTTTTTAAATTGATTGAAACTTTTGAAAAGTCAGAAATTTCTATTTCGAAAGTTTCAAATTGGTCTAAACTTTTGAAATTTCTAAAAAATTTCTATTTCGAATATAAATAAACTAAAAATTGTGTTTCAGAAGTTTCAAATTAATCATAAAGTTCGAAAAAAAAAACTTGTTTGTTTTAGAAGTTTAAAAAGTTTTGAAAATGTCGAGATATTTATCAAAGTTTTGAAAGTGTTAGTGAAAAGTTAAAAGATTTTTTTTTTTTTTTAACTTTTTATATATAATGAAAAA
>JBBPBT010000656.1:769442-782162 GCA_037974875.1 Cicer bijugum | reverse complement strand
AAAAAAAAAATATAGGAGCAAAAATAAAAATAAAAATGGTAACGTATATGAACTAAATATTTATTTAAGTCTAATGATTTTCTCTAAAATATCTTTCTTTATTTTATCATTCAAACAATTTTAATACATAATGTATCATTAGAGTAAATTTATGGAGAATGAAAAATGGTTAATAACTAAAATATGAAGTATGTGAAATATATAAATGAGTTGTATACGGTCAATATTTTTTTACTAAGTTTAGTTTAATTTTTAACCGTACAATTCTAAAGGTTATATGATAATAATTTAAGTTATATTGTAGATTTTATTTTAGAACTTAAAACACAAACCATCCGATCTTTATGTAACAATCGATGTTTCATCACTTACTAAATAAATGTGATTTTATTGATACCGATGTAAATAGTTACAAAATGGAAGGAGTATAAATGTTGGATGAATGAGTGACCATAAAGTAGAGCTACAAACAAATAGAACTTGTGTAAAGCAAAATTAGAATGACATATAAGCATATATTAATTTGACAAAAATAGAATTATGTGTCAAAAATGATAATGAGATGACAATAACATGTAGATTATTTTAATATATTATAAATAGATAAACTCCTAATTAATTATATTTAGTAACATGTTCTTTTCAAGTGCAAAAATTCTTGTAAATTATGGGAGAAAAATATGAGAATGCTCAATTGAGAAATTAGATGATACTTTGTAGTATAGATTCTAATAGATTTGTGTTATTATTTTTTTTCTTCATATTTTACAGAACGTTATGTAATAATTTTAAAAAAAATTAGAGCAACTAATCATAATTAACGTATCTGAACAAATTAATTTTTTTAAAATGTAATAGAAAAAAATAAACAAAAAATAAATGCAAAGAATCCAAATATAATAATATAATAAAGTTTTTATGTTAAAAGACATGTTGAATAATCATTTAACACATCAGACAAAAGATCTTTATGCCCTTATAATGTTATTAATTAATGTAAGGGATGAGATAAAAACTTTTAAAATGTAAAAGACTAAAATGAATTATAAAATAAGAATGAAGATCAAAATAATATTTATTTTTATTTTCTTTTATATGTTTCTCGTTTGTGACGTTTATTGAAGAAGAAAAAAGTAATGAACCTAGCGTATTTGTGAATTTATGTTTTTCTTTTCCGCATTGGGGTGTGACTATCTTCCTTATGTTTTGTCTGAATATATCTGCTTGAAAAGCAAAGGTTCGCGTGATACTTAAATTCACAAACACAGAAGTTTGTTCTCTAGCGTATTGAAGACAAAAAGAATGTTTGAGTAAAAATAGTTTCAATTTCAATTTCAATTTAAATAAAATGGCAATGAAATCCCTGATGAAGCTAATCTCACATACCAAACATGTGAGGGTATTATTGTAAAAACAACATTCCATATGTTTCACGCTTAGAGACAGCTGATGCCTGATTCACAAGCAAGCTAGCTACCTTGTTTTTTATTTTAACTTTGACTTTTCCTTTTCACTTTTACTTTTAAAAATAAAAATTGTACTGTCTAAGCTTGATTATTATAATTCCAAGTATAAATAGGGGAAGTGCACATCTAGAAAGCTCATCAAAACAAGAATTAATTTGATTGAGATACAAATCACATAATCACCAATTCACCATGTCTACTACTGTTGCATTGCCCTCTGCTCCATCAAATGGCACTAAGATCCAACAGCACAAATCTGAACTCCCTAATCCCTTTGACCTTAAAACACATGAGATCGTTCACAAAGTTTATCTCACTCACGTCAATGATGATGAAAATTACGATAAGAAAATCCTTTTGGAGCTTGTCTGCAGCATCATCTCTGCCTCATCTCAAATTTCTACAACTAATTCTGTTCTTAACGTAATTAATTCTTACCACACCCAGTTTCCTTCTTCACTTAATATATAATTTTTACTTCACTTATTTTATGTCATCATTAATTACAAAACTTTTATGTTATTTATAATTTATGTACTATGCAACTGAACTGACAATTTAATTGTTTTCAGACACAGACTTTTTCCAAACCAGAGTTCCATGACCTGAAGAGGATTTCTTGTCAGGTTAATTATCATTTATGTTATGGTATTTTAGATAGTTTCGTGGAATTGAAATTGTCAAAACTATGAAATACCGCGCTTGATATAGCTTAATTATGAGATAATGATATGTGTTAATGGTTACATAAAATATATGGAGAATTTTAATATAGATAGTGTGAATGGTAACAGATGATAACGACACGTGGCACTCCAGAATGTGTACACCAGACAACAATGTGGATTCTTCAACGTCTGAGAGGCTTCTCATGGGATGCAAAAGCACTTATAGCACTAGCTGCTTTCTGTTTGGAGTATGGTGAATATTGGCACCTTTATAGGGTTCAATCATCAGGCACAACAATTGGAAACTCATTGAAGCAATTGAACCAAATTGAATTGAGAAAAAAAGTCTCATCTGATATAACTGATTTAGCCACACAGTTATTGGAAGTGCTTAGGGACATTATAAAGTGGTCAGAATTGTTTGCTATGAATTATGATTTAGAGGAAGTTCATTCTCTGTCAGATGCTATGCAAGATATTCCTCTTGTTGTCTATTGGACACTTGCTACCATTGTTGCTTCTACTGGCAACCTCGTCGGTATATCGTAAGTCTTACAATTTAGAGAGGGAAAAAGCTTTCTGAAGTTTGTCTCTATATTCTCAATGTGTGTGTAAATAAGATTATTGTTATTATTATTATTATTTTTCTTTCAGGGAGAATACATTATCTGTTTATAAGAAACAGCTTTCTGAAGTTTCTAAGAAGTTGAAGGATCATTTGGAACATTCTCAAGTGCAAATTGGTACATAAATAACTACATATGTACTTTGGTGCTTCCTGTTACTTCAATTCTTTGAAGTTTGATTTTTTAAATGCTAATTAATAAGATATATTATCTTTTATTTTTGCAGGTACGATTCATGATGGTGAAGGGATTTTGGCAAAGTATGACAAGATTAAAGATGTTGTAGGTTTCTTGAGGCTTGTGATCGAAGGCAAGGGATCTGATCAAATAGCATCTATATTTAAAGACAATAACAAAGTTAAACAGGTTAGTGCTAAAACTATTATTGTCTTACATATATTGGATATTTTTTATTCAATCAAAGTAATTGACAAACTATCATGTGACCAACATGTTTAGATTGGAAGAATATGGAACATTTATTTTGACCAACTAAACTAGATAAACATTAATAGTTAATTTACCATAATATACATTCATAACTACATTGAATTAAGAGGATTTTTTTTTTTCTTTCTGAATCAGGGTATTGAAGTCTTCAAGAATAACTATGTGTTGCTATTCATTTCTAGCCTAGACAGCATTGGAGATGAGATATCGATATTAAATTCAATCCACAAAAGATTACAAGACAACCCACAAGAAAAGATAAACGAATTGAAGAAAGAGGAATTCAAGAAAGAGGATTTCAAGATTTTGTGGGTCCCTATTGTGGATAATTGGGATGAAGAGCACAAGGAACAGTTTAGGAAGTATAAGGAAAGCATGAAATGGCATGTGCTGGAATATTTCTCTGAGCTACCAGGGAAGATAATAATAAAGGAGAAATTGAATTATTCGGCGGGTGACGACAAGCCTATTGTATCACTGATTGATCCTAAAGGTCAGGTGATAAATGAGAATGCAATGGGCATGATGTTTGAATGGGGATTTGATGCTTTTCCTTTTAGGAAACATGATGGTGCTGATATCCTTAAGAGATGGGAGTGGTTTTGGAAGTTAATGAGGAAAGTAGGTTACAGCATAGAGGTAATAATATTATTGATTACTAAATAAATAATTAAGTAAAGATAACAACTCAAATTTAGAAGCATGATTATTGATATGATGAAATTAATAATGTGTTAATGTTACCTTGTGAATCAGGAGAATAAATTGGACCGTTACATATTCATCTACGGAGGCAACGACACAAAATGGATCGAATATTTCACAAAAGCAATAGGAAGCATTAAAAAAAAACAAAACATAAGAGACGTAGATTTCACCATTGAATACTACCAATTAGGAAAAGATGACCCATCAAAAATTCCATACTTCTGGATCGGTGTAGCTGGAAAAAAACAGAAGACAGCATGCAAAGACAAAGTAGACTGCGAAATACAAAAAACAGTGAAAAGCTTACTTTGTCTCAATCAAGATCCATCAGGATGGGTTCTTCTAAGTAAAGGGCATCATATTACACTTTTGGGTCATGGTGAACCTATGTATCAAACAGTTGCTGATTTTGAGAAGTGGAAAAATAATGTGGCTGAGAAAGAAAGCTTTGATGTAGCTTTCAGAGAATATTATGATACTAAGTTTAAAGAGATATCTTCAAGTGCTTCCTGTGCTTATAATTCTTCAAATGTTTTGGCTACTATAAGTTGTCCTAATCCAAGTTGTGGACGTGTGATGGAAGTTACTTCTGTTAATTACAAGTGTTGCCATCGTGATGATCCAAATAGTTGCTGCAATTGATTTATAATTAAGGATGAAGGAGGATTTATGTTCTCAACTTTTTATTTGCTTTATAAGCATATATCAAGCTTTAATATATATATATACATATATGTATGTGTGTGTGTGTTGTTGGTCAAGACGAATTTTCGTTGTGTGCTATAGCCACTTTTGTTCCCCTTTGTTCAATGGGTTGAACCTCAATAATGGCTTTATATAATTCGTCTGTATGTTAGTTACTCAATCTTGTTTTCATTGAATAAAATTAATTATGCTTACTTTCTTCATTTCTTCCTCCTTAATTATTTTAGCAACAATGGGATGAGTTTTCTGGAAAGGTGTTTGAAGATAGATACTTATCACACAATTCTCTTCTATTATGCTCTAAGGATAATCAAACACTGCAAAATTAAGTAATACCATCACAACATAAATATTATAAAGGAAAAAAAAAATTATAGTTTTTCAATTTTTTTTGAGTTGAGCTAACATGTGTGTTATGGACACTTATCAAGAAAAAAACAATAATGGAAAATTTTAATTTTTGTAATTTTAAAGTATTAAACGTACAATTTTAAAGATTTTATTTATAAATTTAAGTTCTTAACAAAGTGGTTTAGAGATATTTGTTAATATTTCTTTTAGCATTCTTTTTAAGGTTTGCAATGCATATTCTCAATGTAAATATCTAGTTGTATAACAACAAATTAGAGAATAACATTATCCAAATTTTTTTATAACATACAAATCTCTCTCTCAAAGATGTTATGATCTCTAGTATATTGATATTATCCAAAACAAATCCTTGAAGAGTTTAAAATAAAAGAAGAAAATTATATATAAATTTAAAGTGTTTTTATCCGATTTCTTTAATAAATTAGTATGAATTAGATTACAATATTGTTAAGATTGATGGGAAATTCAACAACAGATAACAATAACAACTCTAACAGAGCAATATGCAGCGGATAATCAATTTCTCAAACTTGCAAAAATCTGTGAGGAGCAATCAACAAATAATTACAGCAAATAAAATCACCATCGCAAAGGACACAATAATTTTTAACGTGGAAAAACCTTCTCAATGTGAGAAGTCAATGTGAGAAGTAAACAACCACGGGACCAAGCCAGTAATAGAGCTCCACTATGATCAAAATATGAGTACAAGAGAGTTTAAAATATGGCACAAATTCGTGCTCATTAACCAATCAAAAACACCAAGGTAACCAGCACAACAATCAGCCAAAACAATGAGAAAACAAGAATGAAATTGAGAACAAAGTTCAGCAAAAAACCAGAAAAACTGCTACTGTCCGAGTTCGATTTCTCCCACCTCAGACCTCTGATCGTCGATCCAAACGGTCAGAATGAAGTACCACGAGTCATGAACCTGCTGTGAACGTAGGAGAAATCGCGAATCTAGTGCAGCTGTTCTGTTTTATGGGAAAATAGGTTTTGCTCTTCCTCTCTCACTTTTCTCTTTGCCTCTCTCTCTCTCTGAATTCAGCTCTCACACACTCACTAATCTGACCTCTCTCCACTTGGTTAAGTGAGACACATGGCCTTGCACATATTGGGTCTTTCTCCACATAGGAAGGGAGCCCAAAACCCAACAAAGATTACACACTAAGTGCCATAAAAATAAAAATAAAACTGATATTTCAATGTTGGCAGTGGATGATCTATAATTTCTTTTGATGAAAACATTAAAATAGTATATCTATTTTTATTAAAGAAGAATATTATCAGATCTTATAAATACATAATTATAATAACTAAATAAATTTAAAATACATAAAAAAGTTTACAAATTACAATTGTTTTCTACGAGAGTTTATATTCTTAAAATGTTTAAGAATTTTTTTTATTATCAATACTATTAAAAATGAAAAAAAAAATAGAATTTATGACTGTGACACAAAATATTATCTGATTTAAAAATTAAAATACTATGAATTTGATTTAGATTGCTTACCTGAAAAAAATATGATCTGATTAAATATAATTTCCACGGTTTCATAACTACAATATTTATATTATGTCAAATAATATATTATAAACTAAATAATGCCAACATATCTAATGATTAATGTACTAAAAATCAATATTATGAAATAAATAAATCAATTATATATGTAACATATATTAAATAGTGGAAAAATATTATATTAAACTAGTTTTAAGTATCATTAAAAAATCAACAAATAAAAATAATACAACATTTCATACTAATAATAATAAAATTAATATATGGTTTGGTTTCAATATAATAATTTGAAATCTAATTTCACCCAAGTGATTCTCACAAACATATCCAAATAATCCAATAAAATTTGATTTTGTGTCGATTTGTTTTTTTTAATGAATTTATAAGTTTTACTTATATCAATCTAAATGTACACACCCCTACTTCTTATGTAGGGCTATAATGGGTGGAGTTTTAGACAGGCCTGTGAAATATTTATTTATTTAATTAATTTATTTTATTTATTTATTTATTTATTTTAATTAATTTATTTTATTTATTTATTTATTTTAATTCTCAAATATTATTTTTTAACTAATTAAGATTGATAATTTATTTTTAATTTTGTTAGAAAAATGAGTTGAATATATAACCTTTTACAATTCTCCAAACCACCTTATAACACTACTACTACTAATGATACTTTGCTTTTTGCTTTTCCTTGTACGAAGGAAACAGAGTTCTTGGCTAAGGATGTCTATTGGTAACATGTACAAAAGAAAGATGCAGAATAAGCTCTCATAGAGAGTTTTAACTCTTGAAATGAATCCACTCAATTAGACTCAAATTAATTAGGATTCAATGTTTGTTTTGAATGCAAAGAATATATTTTTTTAATAAAAAAATAAAGGTGAGAGGATGATGTTTCCTTATAAAATAAAGAAAACTATAAAATTATTGAACATTTATAAAATAGATTTATATTTATTTTTTTTTTTTAATGACATTAGTAAAAATCAATCCAGTAATTTGTCGAATGCATAAATAAATAGATATTTTTCATGATTAAGTTTTATATAAATCTTATGTTATCACTTGATTTTTTAATAAAAAAAAAATAATATTATAGGTTGATTGTCTATGTATTTGTGTGTCAAAGGTATAATAAGATGTTAATATGTTTTTTGTCATGGTTCTCATGAAAGCATCTTTGTTGATAACATTAAGGATATATCATTGTTCTTTTCTTGGAAACATAACATTTTTCTTTAGCTATTATATTATATTTTTCCTATTTGAACAGTGGAAAAAAATCATATTTTTCAAAAGTTTGGTGAAATCCCAAGGAAATAGACAATGATATCCTACACATAGTGACCCCTATAAGGGATATGTTGTGAAAATCATATCAATGTGGCACATTTCACGTTTGAAGAAGGCCCCATCAAAAGCTACTTAGTATATTTTCACTTTTTAATTAAACTCAATTTTAATATACTAAAGTAGTTATGCCAAGTGTAAACTCTTATGACTATGGAGACTATAAATATGTAGGAGCACCAATCTCACAAAACAACACAAGGCATCCAATTTGCTTATCCCCAACAAATTAAATAATTGAAATATAGCCTAAAGTTGAATTTATCACAATGTCACTGTTCAGTGGAGCTAAACTGCCAAACCCATTTGATCTTAACGACTGTCAGATTTTGGATAAAGTTTATCTGACCCACCTCCAAGATGATGATAAGTGCGATAAAGATGTCCTTTTCAACATCGTGTCCAATGTTATACATAGGGTAAATTCACATACTTTCGTTCATTTTGTTTATACATACAAATATACGAGAAAATAGGACATTTATCATCTATATAAAATAGTTTTCCAATCACATCTAAAGTATACGTTTTGCAGTTATTTTTAAATTATGATTACAAATAAATTTATGTGAATATATCATAACTTTTTATTGAATGTTAACGTAAAATTATTTTACATCGTTTATGGTCATTAAACTTTAATTTTATTTATGTTTAGTTATAGTTTTAATTTCTCTATTTTTGCTAAATCGCGAAAGTAGTTTTTCGATTTTATTTTTCTCCAGTTTTGGTCCCCTAACAGAATTTTGGTCCAAAACTTTATGTAATTTTATTTTTTTTACATTTATTTAAGTCACACAGTGTTCTAAGATCTCGTGGTGTAACAATTGTACCTAAAATCTGTAATCATAAATGATCTAGTACGACTTTAAATAATAAAATTTTATCAAGTTTTAGACCAAAATTATGTTTGGTACCAAAAATGGGAAAAAACAAAATGAAAATACTACTTTTACGATTCAGCTAAAATAGGATATCAAAATTGCAATTAAACTTTTTATTTATAACATCATTTTCTCAATGTACCTATATATAAATATTATATAGAAAATTATGTATGTTTATCAAATAAAATATGAGAATGCTAAAGTTTTTACTGGTACAGACAAGGCTAGCAGAAAACAGAGGTGCTGTAACCAATTTCCAACCAGAATTTCGCACATTGAAGCTGATTTCTTGTCAGGTTATTTGATTTCATAATCATTATTATTCTCTACTATATAATTATATCATAATACTTTATTCTGCTTCAAACAGGGGAGACTTTTATATCAAATAAAAAAAAAAAGACTTTGTTTCATATAATGTCTAGTAACATATAAGTGTGTATATATATATAACTACGTGCAGCACTTAGATTTCAAATTGAAAACATTAAGTGTCTTGACAAATAACACAGTGACTAATATAATTATTTTTATTTTCTTAAATTATTATAGATGATAACAACGCCTCGTGGCGAACGTTATGTGCACCAAACAACAATGTGGATTCTTCAACATCTGAAAACCTATTCATGGGATGCAAAAGCACTTATAACTCTGGCTGCATTCACTTTGGAATATGGGAATCTTTTGTACCTCACTGACATTTCAACATCAGATCAATTTGTTAACTCTTTGAAACAGCTGAATCAAATTCAAAGCAGAAAAGTTCCTGTTCCTGCTACAGATTTGGTTGTGTTGATAACGGAAGTGCTTATGCACATTAATGAATGGGCCACGTGGTGTGGTGTTGGTTATGACACTCTTGAAGTTCCTTCTTTGTCTGATGCATTGCAAGATATTCCTGTTGCTGTTTATTGGATCATTGCTTCCATTGTTGCTGCTACTGCCAACATTGTTGGTGTTTCGTAAGTTTTATATCTTCTTTTTCAACTATTTTTTATGTCACCTCAAAATATATTAAAATAATTAGTATTATATATAACTATCTATCACATTATACTTATTATTATTATAGTCTTTATAAGAGATGCTGAAGTTAAAATTTAGTCAACACAATTCTAACTCAACTGTGGGAATATTATATAAATGTAATTCTTATTTCAGGGACTATACATTATCAAGTTTTAAAGACAAACTTTCTTTGGTTGGTTCTAAATTGAAGGAAAATTTGATACTGAGCAAAAGGCAAATAGGTAATACACTTAATTAGTGGTTAATTGTTATTATTTTTTTTGTATGTTAGGAAGAAAAGTTATTTTCAATCTTTTGGATGAATACAGTAAGTGAATGAAACTGATCAAATGATGCTGTCTCCATTTGCTGCAGATTCTGTTGAAGAATACTTGAAGCGCAAGAAAGCAATTTCCAATCCTAAAAATATTGTTGATTTCTTAAAGCTTCTAATCCAACGCAATGGAGATAATCTCCTAATATATGATGGCAACACCAAAACAAAAACAGTTAGTACTAAAGTTTAAACCATTGTGTATCGTTATCTTAAAAACATGATTAATGATTATGTGTACTTTTGTTTTATGTATGAAACACAGGATATTGAAGTGTTCAAAGAGAAATATGTGTTATTATTCATTTCAAGCCTTAACAAAGTTGAAGATGAGATTTTGCTTTTGAATTCTATCTATGAAAGATTGCTTCACAATCCACAAGAAGTGATAAAAGGTTACAAGAAAGAGGATTTCAAGATTTTGTGGATTCCCATCTGCGATGACGAAGGCGAGAAGATCAAATTCAATTCTTTAAAGAATAAGATTAGATTTTATGCAGTGGAGTACTTGCCTGAGTTATCAGACATTCGATTCATAAGAGAGATTTTGAATTATAGCGATAAGCCTATTATCCTTGTGCTCAACCCTTTAGGTGAAATTATGAATGAAGATGCAATGAACTTGATTTTTCAATGGGGAATAGATGCATTCCCTTTTAGGAAAAAAGATGGTTATGATCTTACTCAAAAATGGAAATGGTTTTGGGATGTTACAAAGAGAGTAAATCTTGGAATACAGGTAAATAAATATAACATTATATCATAATACACGTAAATTTAATCTTTTTATATTTTAAAAATCAATATAAAATAGATTTAACTAATTAAACAGTAAACTGATGTTTTTATGTTTTAAAAAGCAATCTAAAATATACGATTTAACTAATTAAATCGTAAATTGATGTTATTTATGGTTCGATCATTTGAGGAGGTTGATCGTAATTTTATCTCAATTTAAGTAGTTTAGAAACATTGAACCACAACTCGAAAGATGGTATTATTGGTTTAATGTTCGATTTAGCTTTTAAAACATAGAACTTATATCAAGTTATAAGTTGAGATTTGGTGTCTCACATGGAGTACTAATGACTAATGAGCCTAGTAAGGGGATAATATTGTATTTGATGTTGTTTCTAATTCAACTCCACAAAATTAATTTATGTGATGATAAAGATTAAGGCTCAACATAATTTATATGTTTTATATGGATGTTAATTTTAAAATAGGATAATTTTTCGCAGTTCAATCGTGTAATTTTATTAATTTTATTTTTTACTATTTAATAAGTGAGATTGATACGATTTTTTTTTTTTTTATAAATATGTTTTCAATGTGAGTTATTAGGTGAAAGGAGACAGATACATCTTCATCTATGGAGGTGGTGACAAAAAATGGACTCAAGACTTCACATTAGCATTGGAGAAAACAAAAAGACATGAAACTATCTTAAGGGCAGATGCTATAATAGAACACTATCAATTGGGAAAAGATGACCCAAAAATAGCTCCTCGTTTTTGGATTGAAATAGAAAGCAAGAGACTCAAAAAACACCAAGATGCTCTAGATTGTGAAATTCAAGATATTGTGAAAAGTTTGCTTTGTCTTAAACAAGATCTACAAGGTTGGGCTATTCTCACCAAAGGATACAATGTTAAGCTTTTGGGTCACGGTGAGCCTATGTATCAAACTTTGGCTGATTTTGATGTATGGAAAGATAAAGTGCTACAAAAAGAAGGATTTGATATTGCATTCCAAGAATACTATGATACTAAGGTTAAAGAGATACGTGTTCGTCCACCATGTGAAATTATTAATATTGATAACAATATTAATGGAAATGTTATTGCTACTATATCATGCCCAAATCCCACGTGTGGACGTGTGATGGAGGTGTCATCTGTTAATTACAAGTGTTGCCACAATGATGATGCTCCACAAAATGGCAAGATATGAATTTGAGAAAGGGAAGTGGTTGCTCCCATAATTTGCTAGCTTTGGCAAATTTTGATTTCATGTGTTTTGAATTCATGTAATTGTCTACATATATATTTGCATGTTTGTATGTCAATGAAGATGAAAGCCTAGTGTGTGTTATGTATTTACTTACCCTTGATGAAAGGGTAAAAAATAAACAATGGCTTCACTTCATTTGTTAGTTAATTATAAAATTCAATAAATGCTTTGCATGCACATAAAATATGCATGCAATTCTCTTTTGTTCAACTCTTTCTTAGTTTATTTATTTATTTTTATTGCTAAGCTTTTGCAACATTAATTTTGTTGGCTATTTGCCTATTTATTTTGGGTATGTAAACTATTTGCCTATTATTTTCATAAAGCAATAAGTAATATCAAGTTCAATAGATAAATAAATATTTTTAAATATAAGACCCTCTTAATAATTTTGTATTTGTCTTTTTTTATTAGATTTTCTTTTTGAATTTTCAAATGTATTAATTATTTTTTTACTAATATACTTCTAACAAATGTATATATTTTTTTTGCGGTCAACAAGAAAAACTATAATAAACATTAACTAGTTTTTTTTCATCAAATATATACTTGTAAAAATAATATCAAAATTTAACAAATTTAATACTACT
>JBBPBT010000656.1:757376-769217 GCA_037974875.1 Cicer bijugum | reverse complement strand
AAAATTTTGTTATTTTATCATATCATCTCCTCTCTTTTACAGAGATATTTTTAAATAGCAGTTTTATTATATATCTAAGACAAATCACACTGAATTCTCCAAATATTATGTGTTTGATTTTTAAATAAATGGTCAAAATTTCAACTACTTATTTGAAAAAAAAATTAAGAAAAAACAGTTAAATAGATCAATTATATAAATTCATTATTTTTGGTGAAAATATCATTTACTACATAAAGCATTTTTCAATTTAAAATAAAAAAGTTAAATCTTACTAAAAAAACATTATAAAAAAAATATTTTTTTAAATAAAAATATATATTTTTAATTGATTTAACTATTTCAATTGAATCAGTGAATATATAATTAGTTTTCTTATCGTAAAATTCTATTTTTAGTGATATGGTCGTAAAGAACCATATCATATTGTATATAGCATTGTTGTTTTAAAATAGATGAACTCAATAAAAAAAATATTATGATTATTAAAGATTATCCCAATAATAAAAAAAATAAAACTCAAATAATTAATAAATTTTAAGTAAACATGAATTATTTTAAAATTTTGAATTCGATTATTAATGGCATCAATTACATAATATCCGAATAATTTAGTAGAAAAAAAATATTTGGAAATGGGAGTGAAAAATGAGTATCAAGAGTTCCTATCCATTGTGGCTTTGGCGCTACCAGAAACCATCCTGGATATCTGTTTCTTCCCCGAAGAGTTTAACAACCAGAAGCCACTTCTTCAATTTCAATTTCAATTTGAATTTCAATTTAAACCCTAACACCACACTCATTCTTTAATTCCCTCTATTAATTCATGTGAGTTTATCATTATCAAAATCAATGTCTCTCTTACCCACTCGCCAACTTCACCCATTCCTCGATTCATTTCACACTTCTTCTCCTAACTTCAATTCTCTTCGCTTCTTCACCTACAACCTCATCACTTATAAAACACCCTCCACCAATTTCCCTTTTAAAAAATACCCCATTTTACCCCGCAACACCTTCTCCACTCATACCTGGTTGAAACATTGGAACCAACCCTCTTCCAAACACAATCGTCCAAAACATCCACGTGCCATTCTTAATTATCGAAATTCTGGAAATGGGCATTCATCAAAATCCCATTTTTCGAGCTCTGATGATGAAGATAATAATGGTGGTAGTACCATGGATAGGATTGTTGAGAAATTGAAGAAATTTGGGTATGATGATGATGATGATGAGAAAAAGGATCATAATACAAAAGAGAGAGTAATTGAAAAAGGATCAGTGGAGGATATTTTTTATGTGGAAGAAGGAATTTTGCCTAATACAAAAGGTGGGTTTTCATCAGAATCTCCATTTGGGGTTGGCAGATTTGGAAGTGATGGTGGTGAAGTTAGGTTTCCATGGGAGAAGAAGACAGTCGTGGATGATGAAGAGGAAGAAGAGAGGAAGGGTTTGAGGAAGAAAAGTAAGACATCTTTGGCTGAATTGACACTTCCTGAATCTGAATTGAAGAGGTTGTTAAAGTTGACTTTTGAGAAGAAGCATAAGACAAGAATTGGGGGTGGTGGTGTTACTCAAGCTGTTGTTGATAAGATTCATGAGAGGTGGAAGACTTCTGAGATTGTTAGGCTTAAGTTTGAAGGTGATGCTGCTCTTAACATGAAGAGGATGCATGAGATACTTGAGGTTTGATTTTTTACCTTTAGCTTTTTTGTGTATTCATTAAGTTTTGTTTTTTTTTTTTTTGAAAAACTTGTGTAACTATGAAATTCTTGAGACCAGGTAGACCAACCTAAACTGCATGCAATATTATATTATGTTTTGCATGTATGGAAAAAGGTCTTCTACACAATAAGACATAGCACAATGGTTGACAGCATAGGCAGGGAATTGTCGATAAGATAAATGTACACAAGTTTCATTGCATTTATTTTTCTTCTGGAATTGCTATGATTGGAAAAACAACTTGATTAAACTACCAAGAAAAGTCAAACAGTTTTTATATAAACTATAAGTTTTTAAAATGAGTTATCCTATAGAGCTTATAGCCATATGCCTTTAAGCGTGTCATAAGATGTTTCGGTAAGCTCTCTCGCATAGACATTGGGTGGATTGGCTTATGTGGGCTTATCTACTAACATAAGCCTTTAAAAAGGTGTTTCGATAAATTTATAAAAATGGCTTATCACAATTTTATAAGCTGCTTATGCCATATTTTCATAAACTCTCACTATTAGCTTATCCAATATGCTTAGGCGGAGCTTATGATTTTGTAGCCTATTGACTTTGTTTTTTGGTTTTCATCTTCATGTTTTTAGGATGATTCTATATATATTTTTGCTATACTCATCTTGATAGAACATGTGTTGTCTTGACAATCTGATGACATGTGTTTAATTGGATATGCTTTGAAATTTAGTACTAGCATGAGATTGTGAAATTTGATATCATTCATATTGTTTTATATTGTGTTATAATAGCCTTAAAATGGAGGCAAATCAAGATTTGGGGAAAAGAAATAGTAACACTGGTAAACGACCTAAGGCTGAATGGAATGCAAGTAACAATGATATATTTATGAATGTTTGTGTTGAACAAGTACTACATTGGAGTGACATGCGGATGTTAAACTGTTATAGACATTTTATTGATGATTTGATTCTTTATTTTTTTTTTAACTTTATAAAATTATATAAGCATTTTATAATTGCTTTTGGAATGACACATCCAAACACTTCAATTTTTGTAATATACTTCTTAGTGTACATATCCAAACTTAAATAGCTTATTGAGTATAAGAGCTTACGACGTAAGCTCTCATACCATAAGCTCTTACATAAGTTGTTTATCCAGATGGGGCCATACTCTCACAAGTAATTATACCGGTAGATAAGTTCAAATAAGTCAATCTAAAATAGGCCCGGTCTCTTTCTCTAGTACTCATCCTTTCCTCGGATTGGAGCTAGGCAACCTGATTATGAATGGCTATATTAATATCAAATAGGTTTTTCTTCAAAGCTGTCTCCAGGAGATGATCAGTTGTTTGTCATTTTTTGTTTAGAGCGTGATATTTCGTATATTTTATTTTAAATGTTCTCCAATGTTGTGATGCATAATTTGGTCTTCAAATGTTGTATTACAATAGAATTTCATATATTGTATGTAAATTTCATTTGAGTCTTCAATTTTTCTTTTATATTAACCGTTGCTATATTCTTGTTAATTCTTGATAATTCTTGTTAATTCAGAGAAAAACTGGTGGTCTGGTGATTTGGAGATCTGGCAACTCTGTTTCCTTATACAGGGGTGTGAGCTACAAGGATCCGTCAATACAACATAATAAACAGTTATATAGGAAAAGTGAAAACTCTTCTAAGTTTTTATCAAAACCTTCTGATAATTTTGCAGTGAAACCTTCTGAACTTACTTCTAATTCTGAGACAAATACATCATTGGAAAAATTAGAATCTACAAATTATCAGAAAGAAAAAGACAATCTGCCAAAATTAACTTATGAAGATGAAGTAGACAAGTTATTGGATGGTCTAGGTCCTAGATATACAGATTGGCCTGGGTGTGAGCCATTGCCTGTCGACGCAGATATGCTTCCTCCAACCGTTCCTGGTTACCAACCTCCATTCAGAGTTCTTCCTTTTGGAGTGAGACCGACACTTGGTTTAAAGGAGGCAACTTCTCTACGAAGGATTGCTAGGGGACTCCCTCCACATTTTGCATTAGGTTTGTCATTGTTTTCCCTTATGCAGTTATGCATGTGGAAGTTATGACTTTCATTGTGATCATAAATTACTAATGAAATATAGGTAGAAACAGGCAGCTTCAAGGTTTAGCTGCAGCCATGATCAAATTGTGGGAAAAAAGTTCTATTGCAAAAGTTGCACTCAAACGTGGTGTGCAGCTAACTACCAGTGAGAGAATGGCAGAAGAGATCAAGGTGATTAATCATTTTTTTTCCCGGTTCCCTTGATAAAACTTGTTGACATTATTGTAGCTTCGTTTTCTTAAGTATATCTTTTTATTTCCGGATGCAGAAATTGACAGGTGGTACAATACTGTCGAGAAATAAAGACTTCTTGGTCTTTTTTCGAGGGAAGAGTTTTTTATCATCAGATGTCACTGAAGCCTTGCTAGAGAGGGAAAGAATGGCAAAAGCAATGCAGGATGAGGAGGAGCAAGCAAGATTGAGAGCGTCATCGTTGCTCATACCAGCTATTAATACATCCGAGTTGTCAGTGGCAGAGGCTGGAACTCTTGGTGAAACTTTGGATGCAGATGCAAAGTGGGGAAAGACGTTGGATGAGCGTCACAAGCAAAAAGTTATGAGAGAAGTAGAACAACTACGGCATGCCAACCTTGTTAGGAAGTTAGAACAAAAGCTTTCACTTGTAAGTCCTCCATGCTCCTCATATCATGGAGGTCTCTTGGGGCCTTGCTAATGCTTTTCATGTTTGACTTGTTATGTATATTATATCTGAAATTGATTCCCACATTATCGCAAGCCTAAATTTTTTATTGTGCTTAATTCCCACAATGTCAATAGTACTGGGGGTTTTGCTATTCTTTATTGTCGTCTTTTGGTAGCTAACTGTGCACTAGAATTATTTTCCAATTTAGAATTTACCTGATTGTGATCTGTGGATTTTGCTTACCAGGCTGAAAGAAAGATAATGAGAGCTGAAAAAGCCCTAATGAAGGTGGAGGAGTCTTTGAAGCCGTCAGAAAACACAGCAGACCCTGAAAGTATAACCGATGAAGAGAGATTTATGTTTCGCAAACTAGGATTGCGAATGAAAGCTTTCTTACTTCTAGGTAGAGCTCTATGTAGATAAAAATGTCTTTACTCATTGTTAGGACCACTTTGATTCACTTCATCACTAGCTAAGGGCGAGATGTAATTCATGGTTTCAGGTAGACGCGGAGTTTTTGATGGTACTATCGAGAACATGCATTTGCACTGGAAGTATCGCGAATTGATCAAGATAATTGTAAAGGCTAAAAACTTTGAACAGGTAAAGAAAATCGCACTAGCGCTTGAAGCTGAGAGTGGTGGTGTTCTGGTTTCAGTTGACAAAGTTTCAAAAGGATATTCTATACTTGTTTACCGGGGAAAGGATTACCAGCGTCCTTTGACATTGAGACCAAAGAATCTTTTGACAAAGAGAAAGGCTCTTGCACGCTCAATTGAGCTTCAGCGGCATGAGGTATGCATACAGACTTATTTCTTATAACTACAATCTTCATGTAAATATGAAGATAAAACATTTGTTACGAACATTAATTTATTTACTTCAAGACTACAATTTTATGATTACCTAACATCAGTCGGCAGAACTACTGGATATGGCCTATCATTTAATGCATAATTTTATGCTATTTTTCTTCTGATGTTCTGAAGACCCATGAAAGAAATTTCCCTTTGCTCCAAGTTTAGGGGTGTGGAATGGAACTAATTGCCTCATTCTGTTGATAAACAGGCACTTTCGACTCACATTTCAACATTGCAAAGTAACGTGGAGAAGTTAAGATCGGAAATAGTATGTCCTGCTGGTCGTTACATTTTTACCATCTAATATTTGCAATCTATGCTGTATATTATATGGAAGCCTCTGTTTCCTTCCTGATCTTGTTTGAACTGTACCTTTTTTTGTAGGAACAAATGGAGAAAGTAAAGGAGGAAGGAGATGAAGCATTGTATAACAAATTAGATTTGGCTTATTCTACAGATGATGATAATTCTGAGGTCCCGTCTCTCACTGTGCTATAAAAGTTTATAACACTGCATTTCATTTTATATTTGTGTGTTAATGTCTTATATATATGTAGGTGGAGGATGGTAAGGAAGGAGATGAGATCTATAATAGTGAAGATGATAGCGAAGTTGAAAGTGATACTATGTATTTCCAATCTGAGGAATTTGCCTCGTAGTTGAAGATCATGGGTTGTGATTTTTTTGGATTCATGACGCCTATGTAAATCGTTAATGGCACTCAAATACATTGGAATGCAGCTGATTGAAGAAGAATGTAAGAGCATGCTCGTTCAGATCAAACCACCGAAAAGTTCAGGCTCAATCCAATGAGATTGTCATAGGACATGCAATTGGACGCTGTCCTGAATGTAATTGCTTATACAGTTTTCGGTTAGTATAAGATGTATGTATATACATTTCTTGGTTATGAAGTTCTCTAGAATTGAATAAGTCAATAGGTCTTTTAACATATGGCTGAGGAATAGGATAACTATATAAAAAATATCTACTGATTGTGATCAATTTTATTTTAATTTATAAAATATTGAATTGTATCATTTTTCTATGAATAACTTGCATCATTTTGATTAATAGTTATTCATTTGCACCAGTTTAGAAATATCAGGATGGTGTAATTGTTACACACCAATCCATTAAAAAGCCGTTTGTTTCTTATCTTAGTAAATCATAGGATTGGAACAATTTTTTATTTTTTTTTATAATATCACACTTCATAAGATAGAAACACTTGGTTTCTGGCAGCAACCATGTTGGATTGTTGGTTACATTTTTCTGACGGACTTCTCTATTTTATGAGTGGATTCTCTTAACTCTTTCCAGTTAATGTTTAATACCAGTAAAGTGTAAATTTTAATCACAAGAGAGGAAAAACATTAATGTTTACACCTTTGGTGGAACACCAACACCATTTGTGCAAAACACCCTGACATTATCAACAAGTTTGCAGATTTCACCCTAACTTGGAAATGAATTAACAAATGTTTTGTGAGATTTCGATTGTGAATTCACCCATTCTCTAAGGCGTTCGAGCGTAGTTCTTCTTCCGTCGCATTCAGTTACTCACACCAGTAATTCTCAGTAATATATTATGTTTGTAATTATCATAGAGTGCATCTATTGAAAAAGGACAGTATAGAACTTAGCTACAACAGAAATCTGAAAAGGTAGAACATAAGTACCAACATAGTGGGAGAATTTTTCTATCCTTGGCATAAGTACTTGCGGTAATGCGAAAGATGCAACCAGAACATGTGTGAGGCGAATGGCTTTAGCGAGAGAACCATCTGAAAAACATTATGTTGAATTTCCACATACATTACGCACGGGTGGTATATAACATGATTAATTTAGGAACCAAATTTGATTGAACGTATGCTTATTTATGTGCTATGAAAAATACCTTGCTGCAAATTAATTGACTAGAGCCACAACAGAAGGTGTCAAGGGTATGCGCATTATTAAATAGTCCTTTTATTTATCAACTTTTTTTTTTTTACGCATTTTATTCATCGTCAACTTGATATAATAATTAAATAAAATTGCGTTTTCTTCAGGACGTATTTCTTTTTTTTTTTTGTTGATAACGTGATCTCATATATCTCTTGATAGGGTCATATAAGGTAGGGACATAGTGTAGTTGGGATATAACATATAAGTTCATGTATTTTTTATTGTTAGTAAGAAGGCGTATGTATGTCTAAAAATATTTTTTCATTTGCACCAATTAATAAATTTCAGGATGGTGTAATGGTTTTACATCAATCCATTAAAAAGCCATTTGTTTCTTGTTTTAGTAAATTACAGGATTTAAATAAACACGAAAAGAAATAATAATATACTTCATAAGATAGTAAAATATGTTTTATGGTAGCCACTATATTGGTCACATTTTTCTGATGGATTTCTCTATTTTACAAATGGATTTCCTTAATTCTTTTTGATCACTTGATCTTGAAGGTGACAAAACAAAGTCATTCCAAATACAACCAGGTTCCATTACTGGATTAGGTTCGTTGTGAAGTTCACATATGGAATCAGCTTTATCATTCAAACTTGCTACATTTTTCAAGCTTTTTATGTCTTCAGGATCCACTAGTAGATTGTGATTACCATCTTTCCATCCAATAAGCTGTTATGTATGCAAAACAAATTACCCTCTTAATATTTTAATACTAGTAAAATATAAAATCAATCACAAGAAAGGAAAAGTATTTATGTTTACCTTTGGCGGAACACCAACACCATTTGTGCAAAACATTCTAGCATTATCAACAAGTTTGCAATATTTTGGAAATGCATTAGCAAATCTTTTATGAGATTGCAATTGTGAATTCACCCGCACTGCTCTTCCTGTCATAATAGATCTCCTGATAATAAAATTCCAATAGAAAATGTTAACTATATCATAACAAAAAATCACACAACAAAATTACTAATATAGTTGAATCTACAAGAATATACACCTAATGCCTCTAATAACTGCAAGATAGCCATCACAAACCACGCCGACCAGCTCGATTCTGTAAGGCTTTCGCGTGCGTAGTTCTTCTTCTGACTCATTCACTTGCTGCCAATAATTCTCAATAGTTGTTCCATCCTCTGCAACTTTATACCCTACTCCCATCCTATACTTACATTTGTGAACATTTCTTGCCATAGCAATAGTCTCCTCCACAAAAGGTTCCCATGCTAAGGTACCATCCATGATCACGTCTCGCCCGTCATTTAAAGCTCTCACTAATAGAGACGATGCAGCATCAGTCGAAGATTGATGTACCTATTTAAATTTTATTAACAAATTTAGAGCATATACATTATACAATGAAAATAATAATATCACATACATAGAAGCATACCATACCAATTCAGCAGTTTGAAGCATGTCGTCATGGTGACCCCTTGATTTAATGGTTTTATATATGACATCATTTTCCTTAAAAGCATCTGCCTCAACAATCACTGCTTTTGAAGCTGCTCCTAACCAAAATGATCTGTCAAAACCATTTTATTAAACATAAATACAAAATAACTACATCTGCAAATAACCTCGAATATCCATATTTACGATGTTCACTTGGATTATTTACTGTCTCTCTAGTCACACATCGGTAGTTGGATTGATCTAAAGGCTAACATTAAATAATTCAACCATCGGTCAAGATGTGACTAGAGAGACAACAATTTGATACAGATTTTGTAGGACTATTAGGATTGCGCAATGATAAACATGCAAATAGTAGAATTAAGATGAGTGACAATTACTCTTTAAGAATGTCTTTAAGAACAGTGCTCTTTCCAGCTCCCATGCCACCACCCATTAGCAGCAACACTGGACTCCTCTCATTGTGGGCCATGGGTATCATGACTTCTTTAGATATACTTCCATTGATTAATTTCATCTCTTCTACCAAAGTAGAGAAAACTCTTGTCACGTTCAGGTTCTTTGTTATTGTCTCAAATCTCTGTTTCCTGTAAACATTTTAGTGTCATTCTCACCTATTTTAAAATAAATAAATGTTAAGTTTCTCTTGAAGTGTCTAACTCTATAATGATGTGACATTTTTAAGGTAAAACTTTAATATAAAAAAATTTATCTTCAATTATTTGAATGAATGATAAAAGAAAGAAATTATAAATTGAAAAGAACAGGTTATAACCTTGTAGCTGCCAATAGAATTTCCTTCAACTTTGTTTTGTGTTGAGACTCAATATTCAATACCTATAATTTGGCATAAGAAAGAGATATTCAATAGCAAAGAAAAATATTACTAATTAGAACGGGAAAAAAAGAATGGAGAATGAACCTGACTAATAACATTTGGAGCTTGTTTCCAATGAAATGCAAAATAACTGAGGATGCATCTTTCAAACTCATCAACCAATTTGACATAGAGAGAACTTGAATCATTTTCATTGGCAACATATTCATATATGCTTTGGTCACACCCTTTGGATTTTTTTAGATATTCTTGGGCTAGTAAGCATAACTCTGGTACTTCACTAGCATCTTCAAATCCTATTTGCCTAGCTGCCAACACACAAGCCTAAGTATTAAGGTAACTGCACGATTAATCATTAAGGTAACTGAGATTTAATCATTCAAGGGTTGATTTTCCTAACATTTTTTTTTATACGTACTATCTAAGTATTGGGCTCTAATCAAATGGTTAGAACTAGAGATGGAAATGAGTCCAACTTAGTTGAACTTGAGTTGAGTTCAAGTTCAACTCAACTTGAGAAGAATTGGTTTAGTTTGAAAATTAACTTGAGTTCATCATTAATTTATTTTTCAGGTCGAACTCGATTTAAGTTTATAAATAACTCTGTTTAGCATGACAGTTCAAATTAAATGAACTAAAAGATTAAGTAAAAAAAGAACATTAAGTTATAATGTTAGAGACTAAATTTGATGTTCATATTAACAATTGTGTTGTATTTCTTTTTAGTGGCAAGCAACTCAATTGGTTGCACTAATCCTTTGAACCAGTTGCCAAAACCTTGTACTAAAGGGTACGCCCTTGCCATCAAAATTTTAGAAGAATGATACCATCTAAGTTTGATGAGTTGCAAAAATAACCTTCATGGTAGAGTCACCACATCCAAAGTTGACACACCTATCACATTGTCGGATTTATATTAAAAACTTTTAAAAATATGACAATCAATTGATTTAAGACAGGTGATTTGCATTGGAAATGAGTTCTCCTTTGTTTCTGCTACTGATTAGCAAAGTATTATGAAACCAGGTCTTCTTCACGTTTTCTCTTAGACAAAAGATTTCATCTGAATTTGGTAAGAAACACAAGGTCTAATGTTGGATTTGTATCTACAATCTACCTATGGAATATTGGAGGGCAAAGATCATATTCACAATCACTTCAGCCATTGCACTCATTTATCTCTTGATATAGCAACCAACATTAGACCTTGGAGTATTTTGCTCGGGTTTTGATCAATGTGGATATGCCACAAGAGCCGAGAGATTGCATTCTGGTTGAACAGGAAAGATATGCATTTTTGTTTATATTTTGTATGAAAAATTTGTTATTGTTTTGTGAATCTTGTAAGATTGTAGGATAATCCTTATATAACTGCTGAAAATATTCTATTTGTCATGGAATAACTCAATATGTTGAAGATGTTACATTTGTAAGGAAATTGGTAAAAAAAAAATATAACGTCGATGCTTCGAACAAGGTTGAAACTGTAGGTACCAACAAAGAAAATTAAGGTGTTAGTACTTATCGTGTTGTTAATTCTCTTTTTGTAGATCACATCCGTAGCGTTGAATTATAACGCAACATGATTATTCAAGATTTTTCTCCTTTGATCAGAAAAAAATTGATAAGAATCACGATTAAGCATCTGATTCAAATTCAATTGAGGAAGTGGTAGTAGATTCACTCATTTTAGGAGAAGATGATGCCGAGTTACACCAGGAAACAAATGTAATTCACGAGATCTTTGAATTCAATTTATCTAATTCAGATAGCACATAACAACAAAGAGAAATATTCTCATTATCCAAATATGCGTATCATGATGTAATGTCATAGACGAACATTGTTCAAAATTATTAAATTCATTCATATTTAAAAGCAAATTTAAATTTAAGAGATTATGAAATATTCAAATGTTATTATCACTAATAATAGTATACATCCTAGAGATTGCTCATGCTTTGAAGGATTTGCATAATTTATTTAAAGCGAAGAGATGCTAATAATTTGCAGAATCATTGTTGTCAATGAAAAGTATTTTATAGAAGCAAATTTTAAGACAGAGAAAAAAAATATACAAAAGAAAACTATAGTATATTATTTTTGTTGAATGATCGAAAAATCTGCAAGGTTTGTAGATCTTTTTACTTTTTTTTATAGGGTTAAGTTTATGCCTCTAGTTTTTATTTTTAGTAAATTTTTACCTTAAAAAATCATTATCATGCTATTTAAATAACGTGAAAACATATTGTTGAATGTATATCTTAAATATGTTTAGAGTCATGAGTAGAGGAATTACTTTGATATTAATTTTATTTATTTATTTGATTT
>JBBPBT010000656.1:726221-739304 GCA_037974875.1 Cicer bijugum | reverse complement strand
GTACTAAAATTTATTTTGAATGTGGTTTTAAAAATTGAACTAAATTATTAATATGGTTCAATTCGATTCATATTTTACACCATAAACATTTTACGGACACCCAAATATGTCTTATTAGTAATATTATTGTCATTTTTAAATTTTATATAAATTTTATATATTTTCAATATTAAAAATTATAATTATATGTCTTTAAAATAATAAGATTTTAATATTTTTTAATTTTATTATAATACTAATAATAATAATAATAATTTTAATATATTAATTATAATAAATATAAATATAAACCGATTATTTTATATATATGAATGGACATGCGGGAAAAAAAAAATCCAAACTCTATCACAAATAAAAATGAGAACTTAAATTTTACGCGTAATAAAAATCATAAGTCCTTGTTAGTGCTAGCTTGCAGCAGATATATTTGAAAGAAGCTACCAAAAATATATCACCAAAAACAGAGTTAAAAATTTGTTGCATAAAATCCACAAGTATATAAATTTAACAAATAATATAGAAAATGTATCTTAGTCACATAGATTAATTAATAATTGTATTTATACTAACAAAAATTATAATTGATTTATGATTACGAAATTATAAGTAAATTGAGACTAGCAAACAAATTAAAATTCAATGGACTGTGAAGAGAATTTTCTAATCAATTTTCAAAAAGGATTGGTCTTCGTAAATTAAAGTTGTAGCATTTGACTGCAACACTTTTTTTGTGTTATTATATATCGCAAGTTAGTATAACAACCATACTTTTATGAAAGTTCCTTATTGCAAGTTAGCATAACAAAATTTTTTAAAAGAAAAGTTAGCATAACAACCATACTTTAATGAAAGTTCCCTAAAGTTGTAGAATTCTTCTTTTTTTTTTTTTCACTCACAGGCCACAATTTCCCGATAGTAAGGAATACCTGAATACAAGTTTAAATAATTCAAGGCAAATAAGTAAGAAGTAATTAAGAATAACGTAACTGTACCAAAATATTTTTGACATATAATAGATCTTCAAATTTAATCAATTCTATGATACAAGAAATCATTGGAACTTGAGTGTGTCTCTTCACCAATGCAACTTACGAAAGTACAAACTTCAACCGAAAGTATATATTGAGATGAAATGTATTGCCATAGTGCCATTTTCATTTCTAAATATGAAGAAAAAAAATCTAGAATAATAAGGGTTTTTTTTATAGATGATGTATGTTGTTTTTCTTGACAAAAAAAATAATACATCATCAATAAGAGGTCGTATTATTCCAATTCTTTTCATATTTACAAGTCATATACAACATATATCTTCAATTTTAAGCTGCCTTTTCATATACAGTTCAAGAATTAAAAAAAATATTGTCTATTACAAATAGAATAAACTCATGCTTATAAATTTTAATGATACTTATTTTTCCCAGAAACCTATCATTTTCTTATTTTTAATTTTAACTATAAGATCTTCAGTTGGAATAACAGCACCAACTAAATCGAGTTGAGTTAATGCACCAGTCGATGATGCTTTCCTGTTGTACAAGAGAGATGAAACAAAGTTATAGTAAAGTTCCAAAACAAAATTTTTAAATTGTATATCCATTCCATTCCATAATATAACTTTATGCTATTCATGTAAACTAGTATATGTATGCTTAAAAAATCTCTATAATCAAATAAAAGGGAAACTAAGAAACAAATAGAGCAAGCCAAGAAACATCTTTTTACTATGTAACACATTTTCACATTTTCAAGATGACACCTTTATTTTGTCAAAAAAAAAAAAGATGGCACCTTCATAATTATTAATAAAGATGATAAATAAGACCACAAAAAATGAACATAACATTACAATTTTACATAAAATATTGAATATATGTGTATGTATGTTCTTTTAGGAATCAGTTTTATCCACGAGAGCATGACCAACCAATGTGAGACAACACTTTGTCCTTTTTATTTGAAGATTAGTCCTATAACAAATGGTTTAAAATTAAAGGACTACTCCACTTGAAGGATAAAGTTATCAAACACAATAATTGACAAACAGTACCAAGAAAAAGCAAAAGCTATCTTTATTATTGTGATGAATTCATATGCACAGATGAACTTAATAAAGTCATTATTGACTTCAATAAATCTAAACAACATCAGTCTTAACCTGATAACTATTAAAGAAAAAATAGACTTGATAATGGATTTGCTTTAATTTGTCAAAAAGAAAAAAGACATTGGACTAGCTTTGATGTATTTGTTAATTGCTAGACATCTGTTTACTTGACTCTTTTTTCTCTAAATATACAAGATATTACAAATTTTGTATAATCAATGAATGAAGGGATTTGTATCATCTGCAGCTGCAATTCCAATAGCCACACATCTCAACCAATGAATGAAGATCGGACGACTTATATTTCAAATTGTATTTGAACTAAATTTGATAAAATCAGAGTATGAGTCGGCCAATCATTATCCAATGATCAAGATCCATTGACAGCCACAGTTGCAGGGTTTACCGTCTGTAGAGAATTTGAGTCCCTCCAGACGTAAGAAATTCTAGTCTAGTGATAGCTAATCCTACTCTGTTTGTCATCTCTTGCAGTTTCCTACTTTCCTTCCTTTTGTTATAGAATTACAAAAAAACAATTTATTTCCTTTTGTAAACAAAATATGATTATATTGAAACAGATTGTGGTTATAGTTACTAATTATACATTTTAACACTATCAAATGCTTTAGGTTCTAACTTTTAACTATTAACCATTGCATTATTGATTTAATTCATGGTATTACGGAACTGAAAGGCAAGCAAGCTCGAACAAAGCATTCATGAAATGTGTACTTTGCCTTGTGTTTTTTAGTTGTACTTCCTAGTTTTGTTCATGTAATTTTGGAAAAATACCTGTGTGGTAGACTACTCAATTTTGTTGGCATTGTTTGATGGCGCCTAACCTCCTCGCAAACATCGAAACCATTGGTTCATAATTGCTCAATCTTTTGAAAGGTGTAACATGGTTGACCTTATACTTCAATATATGATCATTGTTTTTCTTCTCAACCTTAGGACAAATAGAAGCTTCTTTGTCGATACAACAATTTTTTAAACTTTTAGCTTCACTGAGCAATTTGTTATCACCAGATTGCTCTCTTGTCTCTTCAACCTTGCAGTTGTTCAGATGGGAAATGTGTTTTTCTGTAAGCATTGAGCAATAAGTGGAAGTAGTTTGAAAACCACCTCTCTCAGTAAGGTGATCAGAAACTATTGATTTTGGTGAAATGCGAGTTATCCACAGATCTTCCGTAGTATCATTTTTGTGACCAATTTCATTTCTCACATACACTTCCAAGGACTCAACATTCTCATTATTGTTTTTATTTTGTCTAATTGGTGAATGTAAAGCCACTCCTTCTTTCTCCTTACTAAGCACCATGTTGCAACAATTTTCATTCTCTAATATGTTATTTTTCAAGTGTTCATGACTGTTGAGAAAATTTGTAGGCCTAATCTGAAGCTGTAAGGAAGCACCAGCATCATCTTCCTCTTGATGAGACATTATTGTTCCAAAATTCTCAAAACTCTGACAATGTGTGGACTTAAAATAGGATTTGAAGGAATTTTTAAGCTTTTGATCTTGATCTTTATGAGGCTGTAGAAGGCCATTATCACGATTTTCATGAGCAAGAGGTAAAGACTTGTTCTCTTCTTGACTAGATTGTGAGTATCCTTTCATCATGTTTGAAAACAAGCTCATGAATGAGCTGTGCCTTTTAACATAGGATTTAGAGTATGAAGTTTCTTGAATTTCCATTTTGACTTTTTTACGCCCAATTATCACTTGTTGTTTGCATCTCTTCCTACTTGATAAAAACAACTCAGTACTGTGATAGTTTTCACAACTTAAATGACTGTCATTGTCCTCCTTTAAAACACTAATTCTGCTTTTTGCTGCAGAAGTAGCTTCATAGTTGAATTTTTTTAATTCCTTATCTGCGGCTAGTTCCATTTTTTTCAAACGTCTAATGCCGGATGATATTAAATATGTTCCTAGAGCACCAGAACCTTTACCTTCAATCATGTGTTCAACTCTAGCATCCATGCCTTCTTTGCATTGTTTCCTTGATGAAGGATTTTGTTCCATGCTAGGTTTGGATTCACTTTCTGGAACTAGTAAACTACCTAATGGCCTTCGATTGGTCCTACCTGAAGAAAGTCATGATGCAGATGATACTTTAGATATGCAAAAGATAATGAACTTACAATTTTTTTCAAAGTTTAATAAATTAAGCAAGTGTCCTTTAAACTTGATCAACCTGACATAACTAAAGGATAGAGTTCTGATGTTATGACCTCAAGTCCATGGCACCCCTTTTCTTGAGATAATATTTACTTTGGGTTTTTTTGTAACCCCTCACGTTTTTATCCTTAAAAAACACCTCAATGGTTTGGAGAGAGTGAGTGTTTATAAACTACACTTAATCTCAATTCTCAAAACATGTGAGACTTTTGGTGTACTGGAACATATATAAAATTGTGTAGAAATATCAATAATTCTAGAACACGTTCCAAATATTAAAGTTTCCTAAAATGCCAAGATCCCTTGTCCTGTCAGTACCAAAATAATACATACCTGAAATAGTAGAAGATTTGTTTTCCTTTTCCATGATCTTACAAATATTCTTCTCCTTCTCCCAATGGTTCATTAAATCCTCCTTTTGAAAATTTGCCAAATTAGGTGTTCCTCTTGCAGAGTTCATTTTCTCCAAATTAGCACTAAATTCTGCCAGATCAATAGCAGCAATGAGCAAAAATGGTTTCAAGGAAACAAAGCAAACTTAAAAGTCCCAATTAACTAATTTGGATGGTTGTTTGGATAAATAGCTTAATTTTTGTTTGTTTTTGCAACAACCAATGTTAGTAATTAGTATTGTTAATATTATTAGTATTTTGTTGAGGGTGGGGATCAAACCCGCAACCCCCTTATCATTCCACTACCTAACTTTCCCATCCCAGCCACCATTTAAGTGCTTATAGCATGACACTTATCATATAAGTTCTTATGTATAAGCTATTTCTATAACAAAATAAAAATAAAGTCAAATTGTTTTCACATACACTCACTGTAGCAAAGCTCAAATAAGTCAGTAGAAACAGTCCTAAAGACCATGAAGGATGTTATATTTACCTGCATCATGTTCTTGATATGGTTTACATTCTGGAATGATGACATCTGAATAACTTGTTGGATGCTTAACAGGAGTATCACTGGAAGAAACATCGCTCTTAGCGCATATGACAGCAAGAGGTTGTACGAAAACATCATCTATAGGTTTATCTGTGGTACAAGTAACACTTTGTAGCAGAGCAAGAACCATACTGCTAGGTTCAACATCTTGGAAAAGAGAGGTATTTTTGTTTGTAAAACTTGAGTCAACACATTTAAGACTATAACCTTTATCTGGAGACCAAACTATTTCAGATAGGGGATCACAGGCAGAAAACTTTGTGTTCACTGTAGAAGCTGCATTTGCACCTGCACTTGAATCATTTATCAATTTTTTCTCATGACATTGATTTGAATAATTCAGAATGAGTTCAAAACCAGTCTTTGGTTTCATTTTTCTTGCTTTCTCAACTCAACTTCACTATTCAGCAGCACAAGGTCCTGAAATATTGTTACAATCAAAATTAGCTTGGGTAGGGTATGAAATGTGGATGCAACTAGCCCCTCTATAAAATTATGTTTACCATCATATTATTTGATTAAATTATAGGTTGCTCATGTATCAGATTGTGATATACAATAATAAAAAATTATTTGAGCACCATAAAACAGGTACAATATTGTATTTTGACCATTAAAATGTGTTTTTGTCTTAGTTGTAGTTGAGTATAAGGAAACTCATTATCTACTTGAGTCTAATCGGTTAGTCAGTACATAATCATAATTAGTGTAAGACTAGAAAGTAATTGTGAAATTTAATTAGGTATAGTAAGACCAAATATCATCCTTTTAAATTTGAAGCTAATTTAAAAGAAAATGAATGTGTAAATGATCACGTGAAACAAACATATAGAACAGAAAAAAGAATTTCCAGAAACAAACATCAGTGTTCATTGGATGAATTACCAATTTGCCAATATAATAACTCTACTATGTATTGATATGAAAACAGCATGTACATGAATGAAGTAAGATACAAAATTCCAAAATTGACCTATAGAAAACTGGTATAAAAAAAAAGTATACGTACCTGTTTATTTGATTGGGAAAATTCACAGAAAAAATGTATGATGTGTGTGCATTAGCGAGATGAGAGAGTTGAGTAGCAGTGTTCGAGGGTAAGAATCCGCCACGTAAACCAATGCCATTCCACCACTAACATATCATTGACATGTACTTTACTTCATTCTTGCTTATTATTATCCTTTATTTATAAAGTCTTTTTAAAATCATCCCAACATTAACCACTTCTGGCACAAGTTTTAATCTAAAGTATTTTTTTATAGTTTATAATAGTATTTTAGTAAAATTATTTAATTTGTATAATATTATTTATTTAATTGATAATAAAATTATTGATTTATTATTGTTGAGATTATATTAATTTTAGATAAGATTAATTTTAAAAATATTATAATATAATACCTTTAAATTATGAAGGACGGTAATATTTTTGGAGGTCTTTTTTATTATAAATTTGAAGACTTATTTATTAAATAATTTTTATAAAGTTTAAAGCGATGGTTTCTGTGACTCTACCATTAAGTTGGTATAACATTAAATCACTAAATACTAACTTCTCAAGTCCAATTTTTCTCCAAAACATACTCCAAAAACTAAATTGTAAGTATGCATGCAATATTTATTGTCAACCTCTTAGATTTTTGATATTGACTTTATTAATACATATATGAATGCATATATATCACAAAACTGGAGAAATAAAATCAATGAACATCGTGTGGCTCAAAATAAAGATTTAATTGAATATGATTCATATGAAAAAACTCAATTAAATCTTTACACAAAACAACAAGTAGACTTATTAGAAATAAACAAAAAAAATTAAAAAACAATATAGATATGATCTTTTATCTTATAAATTTCTACACATATAATAAGGACAACCATCTTAAAACTTTTAGTGCAACGCAAGGTTTTATGTCACACATGCAAAATTCGACTTGCAAAGCAAAGTTATATTCCACACATGTTTTGAGAATCTACTTTTTAGGTCATTTCATATATACATATCTAAGATAACTATTGACAAATCAATTACTTTAGCGAAAGACTTTATGACACTCATAAAACTATTTATAGTTTATTTACAACTCATCTATATCACATTGTCATATAATAATGAGAATCACTAAGAAGCCAATTAATACATTACAATGTTTAATTTCACACGTTCTAAGGCTCCATACCACACATGCATAGAAAACTAATTTTTGCACCAATCATGAGAATTTGCACTTAAATATCTTTGTCTCATTCCTCTAAATATCTTTAGTGTTGAACCCGTTGCCTCATTCTTTCTTTCGAGTACATATTCAAGGCATTGTACAATTTTGGCGATAGCTAAGAAAGTTATGCATGCATAACAAATTTGTTAAGGTTTTGGCTAAACATAGAGATTCTATTGATATTTGTATTTCTATTCTGGAGATCAAACTGGTAACAGAACATTGGTAATTACATAAGGTATAATTTGTTTTTTGAGTGAAAGAACATTTGGATTTAAAAGTTGTTGTGATAATTCTTCATGGAAGTCATACTCATATTGCATTGACGTAGATGAGAAAAAAAAAAAGCTTAAAATTGTGTTATATTAATGCAAATGAATATTACAAAAAATTGAGAAAATGTAATACAATTGATTACGGAAGCTTATTTATAGTCATTCACAAACAAATAGAGATAGGTGTTAATTTCTTACTAATAAATGATAAATGACTACTAACTATATCTTTAATATATTGTAAGACCAATTTGTCTTAATAAATTGACACATGATCGAGTTTATGACAAGTGGAATGTCACGTCAACACCGCCACAGTTCATAAATTAATGTACAAAAAACTGTTTGTATTAAAAGAAAATTAAATGGATTTTTGTTAAAAACTTTATAGAATAATTAACATGTATCAATTTATTTTTGTTAAGACTATAATTAAAGCTTTTTTCTCAAGGACTAATATGAGATATGTGACTTTTGTAAGGGATAAGAATGACAATTCACTCTATTAATAATATTGTTAATATATAAAGCAAAGAAAGAATTACTAAATTTTTTGAGTCAAATAATGCACATTGAGAATAAGATCCTAGTATAGAACAGAACCATACTGCATTATGGGATTTTCATGAACCATGCATAGCCGTCTGACCCATATGATGTTATGGAATTTCATGCACAATCTCTGACCCACATATGGCATTAAAAGTGAGGTGTGGGTTAAGACTTAAGAGTAAGGGATTGTACATTATGATGGTATTCTTAATCTTAAAAAAAGAGTAAAATTCAATGTTTCACTTTGATGGATTTGATACTCAAAAAGAAGTTATACCCTACTCTTGCAACAAATAAAGCAAAATTAAAGGTCTAAAACTATTCTTTGCAACTCTCCACAAGCAAAGCCAATGGACAAAAAGTCAACTATAAAAAAGATAAGTCACAACTTTTTCTATACATCAATTATTTTTATTTTTCAAGTAATATGGTGAGAAGGGGAAAAGGTAAGACAGTCAAGGTTTTGTTACAAACTACATGATCAAAGAGATAGAGTTTCAACTCATAAGAAAAATAAGCCTAATAGAGAGAAAAAATTGTTCAGATTTCATATTGATTGGAAAAAGATAATGAAAATGAATATGCTTTGCTTTGCTCTTTTATATAGAGCTTAGGAGAATATCAACAAATTTAACTAAAATCCTAACTAACTAACTAAACTTTAACAGTATTTTATATTTCTATTAAGTTTTCACAACAAATTTCAAAGAGATTATCTGTATTTTGTTCAATTTTACTACATTATGTTTTCCTTTGATCAAACAAAACTAAAACACATTATTAACATTCTCTACTCTTTTCGGTACATAATTATTTGCTCCTATAAGTCTGTAACATTAATCAGATTGGATATTGTTAACTATATATTGAGGAAACATAAACAAAAAGACTGTGATGGCTTTTTGAGACAGAGAACTCTTGTGTTTTCCTAACAAATTTTTAAGAGGCAAGAAGTCATATTTGATATTTCCTGAAGATTATGATTAAAAAAATTCAAAAATCCACATTTTTCATTGGTGTTCATCATAAATTGAAAGAATGAAAGAAACACAAATTTTCATGAAAATAGAAAAGATCTTTGAACTAACTTACACATTAGTTGGTCATTGAATTCTCTTGGTGATCAAAGATATGAGTTGAATTGTCGACAACAAAACCATGTTAGATACTTTGAGTTAGGGGGAATGAAGCCTGGTCCGAGATCATTCTCAAAACAATTATGTTTACTCGTGGCAAATGGTCTCGAACCAGACACAATTCCCCTCAACTCTTTGATCGTATGTGTAAGAAGAAGAAAAGTGAGAGTGAAAGTATTGATTTGAGAGAGAAGGAGAGAGAGAGAGAGAGAGAACTGATTGATTTTGATTTGGCCATGCATTGTTTTCCATGAACCATTATATACGTCTAGATGGGGAATGTGTGGGTCAGATAACAGTGTACTTGGTATGGCTCCTTCCATCTTATCAAGCTTTTCACACATTTTAAGTATATATGTGCCATAGAATATTTTACCTTTTCTTTTTATTTCAAGTGATCTTTGTAAAAAAGATAAATATCCTCCCCTTGGTAAAAGAATTTTTTGTTTCTTCTTTTCAGGGTAAGAGATTGTTCACTTTCATTTAATTAGTCTTTCCATATTTACACCACTATTAAAATTATACAACTATGAAACAATCATTATATAATACTCAATGATTAGTAAAACTATGTTGAGTTTGTGATTGAAGACTCCAATTCAATTTATGTATAACACACTCTTGAAAAGTGGGATAAACTTTTAAATTGCGACTTAAACACTTGAGCAGAGATTAGTTTCATGGTCTGTCTAAAAGGATCAAAATTTGTGAAGATATATTCTAGAGAGTTACTTGATATTAGATACTCCAATTAGGATGGTTTCTTATATTAAAAAAAAATACTAATTATGTTTTAGAAAATGAAAAGAAAATAATTAATTTTTCCCATTTTTGTTATTGATTGTAAAGGTTTCAAATCAATAAAAAAGATTGGTGGATGCAAAAAAGTAAACAAGAGCTCTTTTAGCATCTCTTTAAAGGCCTGGCAAAGTTTCCTTTAAGTCCTACCTACCTTGCCAATCTTCTTACCAAACAATACCTATCAAAGAAGCTACTTGCTTATTCCTTTTTGTTGGAATATTGAATAGTTCCTATTTATATTTTTTTTATATATATTGTTATGTAATGAAATATAAATAAATATAACAATTTTTTTAATATTATTATTTTTTATAATTTATTTTAGAGAGTATTTGACATAATTAAATTAATTCCTCCTAAATTCATAATTACTAAAAAATATCCGTGTCAAACTTAGATCATTACATGTACACTATTGCAAACTTGTGACACCAGGACTTATATGCTACAGTATTGCAAATTTATGAAATCTAGTGGATACAGTGGTTCTATGCATTATATTAATATTTTTATGCGATAATTTTGTATCTTGAGAAATAAGATGGAGTTTGTTGCTTATAGAGTTGATGATGTCAAAGTGACTTAAGCAGTGATGAGTAAAAGTGGTGAATTGCATCTCATGATATTGAGGTTAGTGTTTAAAGGAGTAATCTTTTGCTTTCCACTTTGGAAAAGGGGCAAACCAATGAAGAGATGAATAGAAACTCTTGTTGGTGAATGATACTCCCAAATGGCATCAACTCAAGCTTTTAGCATGTCCTATTTTTAGCACAAGCAAGGGTATTGGAAAGTGGATAGTGGACACCAAATTATACTCATATTTTTTGGAATTTTTTAAATAGCTGTTATTTGTGATCAAAATGTAAGGTAGTTATGTGTAGAAAGTAATTTGTTGGACATTCAGAAAATTAACACTATTTAAAACTAACAAATAATAGTTTAATATAATGTCTTATACTAATAAAAAGATACAAGTATTAATATAATATATACGGTTTCATTCAGTTTGGTTGGATATATAAAAAATGAATCTAAAATTTCATTCAATTTCAAAAAAAAATCCAAACGCAATTAATAATATTTAATTTTGTAAATTGGTTTGAATGGCAACACGGCAGTTGACAATTACTAATGTTCACAGTAGAGCATGGTGGTCACACTTGCACCCCCAAAAGAAATGAAAGTAACCGAACCGAACAACAAGCGACGAAAGTTATAAACTTAGGGAATGTAATCATATATAAATCAATCACTAGCAGTCAAAAAGAAAATAAAAATCACTAAAATATTTGCTTGCACGATGTGCATTCATAACCATATTGGTCAATAGTTACTACTAGTAGAACAGTTACATGAGGAATAACAAACGATAAATAGTTAAATACAGGCACAACAAAACAAGTTGAAAAACTATGTGTGGTCCAAGATAAATTAAGAAGGAAATAGAGAAATCACGAAATGTAATAGGAAATAACGATGGGCCCCTCAAGGCCCAACACGACGAAATTGGTTACTTCGTGTTTTCTTGCAAGTTAGCGTTCCTTTCCCAATATGTACAAGAGGCATGTTATTTTCTTTACCAAAAAATATTTATTTTGTTATTTTCTTTAACACAAACTAATATGCAATTTATTTGAAAATATATTTAAATAAAAAAATGTATTTGACACGCGTCCACATACTAATGCTATATAAAATATGTCTGATTCATGTGGAAGAATATACGAGAAAAGCACTAAAAAAGATTTTTATGTCTTGAATTAGGACATGCAGCGGTTTTTATTGGAGTTTAAGTGGAATTCATGTTCGTTAAGGTTGTATGAAGGGACATATATATACTTTTTCTTTCTTAAAGTATATAATAGTTATATCATTAAATAGTATAATGCTCGTCCGAATCATTAGTGTTTTTTTTTTTTGGTTGGGTTCATTTTATTTTTTAAAAGAAAGGCATAATAATATAACAGATTCAATTAGGTTGATATATTAAACAAGTTTGATCAAATATTGCAATGTAACTTCATATAAATTATTAATATTAAATAATACAAAATATATAAGCCTCATTGAATATACTATAAAATTATTATTCTACCTCGTTGGAGCTCAATTATACCAATTTAACTAGTATTTTCAAAACATAATATCCTTTAATAGAGTATTTCATATTATGTTCCCTTGTAAATTCTCCGAGAAGATTTATATGTTTGACAGCTAAAACAAAATATGTAATGATTGTTCCAATCCAGGCCCAATTTTATGAAATCAAAAACTCAAACCCAATAGACACAACATTGGATTTGGACTTAAACGTTTAATGCATTTCATTCCAGCCGTGTACCCTTCAATCGTACCTCTTACCCCTTATTTTGTTTTTTTTTTTTTATATATATAAAATCATAAATATTCGAAAATTATAAACTTTCGAAATTTAGTTTTTATTTTATATAAAATCATAAATAAAAAGTTAGTTTTTTTATTATCTCAAAAATTTTATTAAATTTGAAACTTTTAAAATTTTTGATAAATGTTAAAGTTTTGAAATGTTATTATCTGAAATTTTCAAAATTTTAGATAGATTTGAAAGTTTCGAAGTACGATTTTCTAGAAAATATCAAAAAATTTTAAAAGTTTTGATAAATTTGAAACTTCTGAAATTAGATATCAAATTTATTATTATAAATATATTACTATTTATTTCTATTAATTTATTATTATTAATTAATTATTATTTATTACTAATAAAAATATATTTTAGAATTTTTCATAAATATCAAAATTTCAAAACCAAAAAACTTTATGTTTCTTAATTTTATATTTCGAAACTTTAAAGGCTTGTGCTTAGTATTGC
>JBBPBT010000656.1:699627-720432 GCA_037974875.1 Cicer bijugum | reverse complement strand
AATTCAAATATTTGTATATCATATATATATAAAAAAAAAAAAAAGAGTAGTTGAACTAATAAAAGTCATAAAAACTTTTACAAGTCATAGTTTTCCTAAAATAATAGTAATGTATATTATTGAAGAAAGTTCTAAATCAAAACATAAATAGATAAATAGGAGTAGTTATAGTCTCATTCTAGACGTAAAGTACTAATTAGTAGTGTCGGTTGTCATTATATATCCACACATAGTACTTATTATCTAAGTTGTATTATTCTGTGAGAAAAATTGTCTCCCTCAATCAAGCTAACTTAATTACCTCACTAATGTATAGCGATGATATGCACAACACAAATAGTACTTATTTGTTTTCCGCTTTATTAGATAAAATAATATTTATGCCTTATGTATCTCCATAAATATTCGTTAAACGAACATTTGACATTTTATAAATATTCACGTATATCATTTTTTTTAATAAAAAATTATTTATAAATAAAAAATTTATTTCTTGCAATTACATATAACTTTGTTCTCTCTCTTTTAGTAACACAAAAAATATTAACATATATAAATATTAATACATCAATATATAAATAAAATGTATCATAAAAAATAATATATTAACAAATAAAAATGCATTACAACTTACTAATTTTATCACCAAGAAAAAAAAAACTTAGTAATTTTATTAATTGATATGAATATTCGCTGATACGGATATCATTACATCAGACTATATGATTGTATTTATTACTTAAACAGAAAATCAAAATATTTATTTTATTTTATTTATAGGTATTCGTTAGATTATGTATTTCTGCTCATCGCACATTTTATCTGCAAATATTTATTTTCGCCATCCCTGATAATATACAATTTAAAAGGCTAAATATTTCTTACGAAGCCAGTTTTAGCATATTTATGAAGACTTCATTAGTGATCGTCACAAATCATGATGCCCATATCTTTGGATAAAAGCGAATAAAGAAAAGACACCCCATCTAATTAAGCATTGCTTAGACCCCATACTTGACTGCTCTTGCATAACCCCTTGATAAATGCCCAACAACCTCTTACAATTTATCAAATCATAAATGTATAACACATTCAAAGTCCATGATACGTCCATATTTACCATTTTATAATTTAGTATGGGTTTTAATTAAGTTATGGACTTTTTTAAAGTATTGCGTGTTTGTTATTATTGAGTTTTGGTATAGATTCTTAAATTGACTTCTCCAGTAATTAATAATAATGTGCAACTTGTTAAAAATTTACTATTCAGTCTAAAATAGAAAAATAATTAAAGAGAAGTATCAAATTTGAAATAATAGTGTAAAAAATTATGATATAATTAACGTATACAACGTCTCAAAGATTATTAATCTAATTATATTTTATTTAATTATAATTAATTTGTAATGTCTACATATATATAATAAATACAAAATTTGAATTTCGTGCATACATATACTTTTTTGCATTTTTTCAAAAAATAATTCTAAACCTCAATCACTCACACATAAAAGAAGCAAAACTTTTATAAAAAGTACATATTAATTGAAAGGTATATATGAATTTGTATTTTGATCCCTCAATCAATTGTACCTTGCGGTAGATGTGGAATCATTAAATTTAAGTAGGATAATTTTATCTCTTTAGATCTAACGGTTCTGATAGTTGTTGCACTATGTAGTTGTCAAAGGAGATCGAAGTCTATCATATTAGTTTTCTCAATGATATATATTAAGATTAATAACATTGGCCCCCTCTCATAAGTTTGAATTATAGATATATACTCTTTCCGCTACAATGCTTTCAGTTTGCCTCGGACATAACTCATTGTTTTCTATCTTCCAACTTTTGAAGGTGATACCAAAATATAATTTATGAGTTGGATTCAAAGCTAGTGGTCGATCAATTGTATTCCATGACAAGTGTAAAATTTGAAGTATAGTGTATCATGCGGTCTTGTCAAAGGATAATAAAAATTAAAAGAAGGAATTTTAGAATACAATTATTTATATAGGTCAAATAGATCAACATCTCAAGTCATGTGTGAATAATATAAGCTCGAGTCAAGTTGTGGTTTGAGAGTCTAAAATATTATCTTCAATTGATGTGGCTGAAAACCTAACCATGTCAACTCTTTCATCTTCTTCTTAACTTCTTTTTTCTATGACAAGCCTCTACTATCCTCAATTTCATTCTCTTACTCAAAAGTTTCCAAAAAAGGGAAATTTCAACTACCAAACTAATATATATGTATTTTTTTCATCTTAATGTGTAACTAATTTTGTCAATTGAATTTATTTATTATAGCTATTTTAAACATAGCTAAGATTTTGAATGCAACATATGGATAACTGAGAAAGGTAATATGTCTTTTCCCTCCATACAAAGTGGCCCTATTACAAGGATATAATAGCACTCTTATGGTTGGGGTATTTGAGACTTCATTCTACAATGCCGCAACTTAGAGTCATTTTATATACTTATCTAAAAATGTTACTTGTAGAGTCATTTTTCAAATTAGACGATTCATTCATCCACTCACTATAAATAAAAGGGGTATAACTTAAAATTTAAATTTATTAATTACTAACGTGTAACAAATAAATTACATGTTCTTGTGCAGTGAGAGTCAACACAAGTCACAACAGAAGATGTTACTGAAGAGACAATTTGGCTAAGGTGAAAGCCAATACTTTTACACCATTTGACATATCTTTAATGCTAGCAAACTCTTCAGGCTTATGGCTGTATCCTGCGAAAGCATAACAACAAGAATATATTGATAAATTATTTCCTTTATAAAGCTGTTGGAAAATAATAATTTTTTCTTAAGACTAAAAACTGGAAGAAAGCATGTCCATATGAAAGTGTAACAGCCCGACCCCTCTAGCCGGCACTGTTATTCATGATCTTCTCGCCCCCCTTTTCCCACCATTGGAAATTATCGAGCTTTTACTTTCTGATGGAATCAAACCCGGGACTGGGGGTTAAGTCAACAGTTCATTCATTTAGCACAAAAAGTTGAAAAGTAAATACCTTTGTAGCATGGAATGAAAATCATGCCCATTGGAGACACCCTGCAATAACAAACGTTTATGAGCATCAGATATTTGATATAAGTGCAGTCCATTGTATATGGTTTTTTGTACATAAGTGTTCAAATTAAACGGTTTAGAAGGAAAAACATGAAAGAGAGAAAGGCATTCAATTCAATAGTATTCTAATTGTCGATGAGGTGTCAGCTCAATGAAAATGTATGTCATCAGTGCATTATTCCAATTAATTTGAATCGTCGAACCTTTAGAAACAATTCTTTGCTTAGATCCTATCCTAATCTAATTTGAACATTTGAAAATTTGAACCTTTATGCCATCAGTGCATTTGAAAATAAGGAAATCTTTTCTGCTCAGTTAAAACCATTTGAACCTATCTTCCTGCAAATACCTGGCCATAAACAACGAGTCGTGATAGGCTCTACTAATCATCAACTTGCTCGTCAAGTTTAGCTCTTTTGTTGCGGTTTCCATTGCATTGATGACTGCTTCATCAGAAAGGGCCGGCGGATCCTGATTGATGATATGGAACTCAGAGAGTTTGACACCTCGGGTTTTGGTTATTCTAATTGCTGTTTGATGGATTTTCTCAATAACTTGGTTTCTTCTTTCCTCGTCAATGTCCCTGGTGTCTGCAGCAACACAAAACAATTACAAAGTAAATATCTATATCACCAAGTATAGTATACTAGTAACTGGAAGTATCCATAGGTAGAGAGTGAGAAAAACTAAGCAATTCTCTGAAATGAAAAAAAAAAAAAAACAATTATTGTATGGCCAAACTACATGTAAGTTGTAACTAAACATTGTAAGAATGCTATGAACGACCTATGAAACATTAGACACATACACCAAACACCAAACACAACACCAATACATAAACACAAGTAAAAATTTGAGACAATAGAAGCGACTTTTCGGTGCTGCATAAGATACAATTCAACTTTTCCAGTAAATACATACCAATTTCTATGTGTGATTTGCTAGGGATGCTATTGATTGCTCCAGGATGCAGTTCAAGGATACCTTGTAAAATAAGAGGTTATTTTAAATGAAGGCTCTTTTGATTAATCAAATAGAGGTACTGCAATGATAACTCACCAACCGTGCCAACAGTGTCGATAGACCCAGATTCCAAGACATGTTTCTCGACAGCCAGGGCTAATTCGGCGGCTGCCAGACCAGCATCATTTCTGACCCATATGATTTAAAGATTATACTTGAAACATTAGAGTTCATTAATGAAGAAGTTTCAACTTCAAAGGGATCAATGAAGCAAACTAGCAAATATTACATAATCAAGCAACAGTGTACTACTTGACGCTTCTATTCGTTCACTCAACAATATGAAAAGATTTTTGAATAGCATCAGAAAAAGGAGAAAGAAGAATATCTAGGTGTTTCAATTCATGTTTGAGTTATGGCAACAAAAAAAAAAGAATAAGGGTGCAATCTATAGAAGAAAAAGAAAAATATCTATTTTAAAATAGTACACACCTGTTAGGCATAAGGACGGCACCTGCATGACCACCATTGCCTTCAAATTCAACCCTTAGACTTGCTGGAGCTGCAATGGCAGTGACTATGCCTATAGATATTCCTGGATCAAGAAACAAATGACATATGATTATTGAAGTTTCGGCTAATACCAAGATTATGTTAGTCCAGAGATGTGTACCTTCATCCTCCAGAATAGGCCCTTGTTCTATGTGCAGTTCTATAAAAGCAGAATATGTTCCTTTCTTTAAGAATACGCTGGATAAGTCATCTTCATCTTTTGCATACCCCGCAGATCTTGCAGCATCTAAGAAGGATACGTTTTGACCATCGGTTATTGTCTTTAGAGCATTCGCAAGAGTCTCACCCCCAGCCAATAAGCGGCTGCACAAAGTATTGGATGTTGAAGCTGATAGTAGAGTATGGGGTCTAATTTAATTGATCAATTACTGTACGATAACATAAGTTGAGAGGATAAAGATAAATTGATTTATGGACAAAAAAGTGACAAGTAGGAGTCATGTCCTGAGATTGTATGTAAAAGGTTGTTCCTGACCTTCCCAGGCAACTTATTCCGAAGCGTGTGGGTTCTTCCGATGTGAATAATATGACTTCCAACGGTCTTCTAGGTTTGAAGCCAGCCCTGTTAATGATTTAGTCAGTATTACAAACATTGCTACTCACAGAAGTGGATAGTGATTGAGCAATGTAAGTCACATCTGAATTTGGATCTTTTTTTATCTATAAGTAATTACAAGGAAATAGTTACATGTGGATTTTCTTATTTCATAAAGTTGAACAAATTGATACCGTGTTATTTGCAGAGCATTAAACACAACTTGAATTGTGTTCTTCATAAAATGGGTTAAACTATCATATGTTGGTGAAACATTAACTCAACCAATTCAACACACAGAGACTGATACAGAACAGTGAAAGGCCAGTGTAAAATTCAAGATGCAGAAACTTCAAGGCAAGCTCACTAATTATCAGAAGAAACCAATTAATAATTATCGTATTCCAAACATCGAACATTCAATTAAGTCATATATAAGCAATAATAAGAAAGACAAAAACCTTTTCAAGACATTGATAGCTTCAATAGCACCTAAAACACCAACAACTCCATCATATTTTCCCGAATAAGGTATAGCATCAATGTGAGAACCTGTTGCAACAGCGGCAAGCTCGGGTTCATTGCCATCCCTACATAAAGCAAGAAAAGGTAAAGCTAAGTTAAAAGAGGGAAGATTAAGATGATAATATGAAGTTGAAGACTGGGTCAAGCGTAAGTTGATCATAATTTAGATATCAGAGAGAGATAATTACAAATGCAAATATTGAGATAGAATTAGAAGCTCGTGGAATGGTTGTTTATTCAAAGAGCTTTTGAGGACGAAAAGCATTTGAGGAACAAACACTCACCAACGACCAAATATGTTACCAACAGCATCCTCTCTCACAGATAGACCAGCGATTCCCATGAGGTTTTTTACATACCTACAGATGGAAGACAAGAGTAAAGTCTATAAAACGCAAACATCGCACATCGCACGTTCGACAGAGAAATATGGTCAAGCACATATGTTTAAGTAGATTGACTATTTTATTTAGAATTAATGCCATATCATATATACAAAAATTAGAAAAACAAAAAACATACACATCTTTTTAGCACCATGAATTTCACCTTTGAATCAATGCAGTATTACATCAAGTCATCAACTATGTTCTTTTGCACAGAACCATACCTAACCTTATAGTCATGCACATACTAATTATGTCTTTTAGTCTATTCAAGAGCTACCTAGAAATATTTTCTATTCATTTAAGCATTTACTAATTGATTGGTTGGTTTATACATGCATCCATTTTATGGTAATATGCTATATAAAAAGATATGGCAGAAAATACAACTTCATTTGCATACAAGCAATGGTTACTGTTTTCAATTATCAGCAAATGTTAAGTTTTTGGATAAAGAAAGATTAGGGGAAAATATATTAAATTAAAATTACACGTGTGTTTAGATTCAATCACTAGTATTTTCTTAATTTATAAAAAATTGAGACTTTATTTAGACACATAGATACCTGCGAGCTATAACATCCTTTTGAGTATACAAGACCCTAGTTACTGATGGAGCAGGTGAGTCAGAAAAACCTGAAAGTTCATCAATCTAACAAAAAGGTACAGTTCAAAATGTAAAAAATTTACCATCACAAGAAGAAAAAAAAGACTTTTTGTGAAATGGTGGAGTTAATAACAAAGTTTGAATGATTAAGCACCTGGTTCTGAAGACCTTGAGCATCAACGGATAGTGAAGAAATGGAAGTGGGTTCGTGGATTGAGTAACCGGAAAATTGTTCGATGGTTGAGATGATTGAAGGGTCGTGTTCATGTTGATGAGATGAAATTGAAGAAAAGAAGGTGCATAACAACAAGAGTAGCACGACACAGCGAAGAACCATTTTTGAGTTACTATAATTTTGTCGCTCAAAATTCATAGGTCACAGTGACAAAGATATAGAAAGCCTTTGCACGTGGACGTCTTGTGACCCTGCACGTGCAATACAAAAATCACTGATCACTATTTCAGTTAGTTGATAATTGTAGGGCTTAATTCATGTACTTTCAACACTTCGTCAACAAAAACCATGTTTATATGTGCGTGGCTTATTTGGTTTGGGTAGTTTTAATTGTTAAATTCAAGTTTATAAAAAAAAAAAAAAGTTTTATAATTGTAGTTATAAAAAAAATTAATAATCACGCCCAGTGGGACTCGAACCCACAATCGCTTGATTAGAAGTCAAGCGCCTTATCCATTAGGCCATGGGCGCCTTGTGTTATTAATACGATTTTAAAACTAGTACTTTCTAACAAACATTCCTCTTTATTCTTTGCTAACAACGAGTGTTCTAATCCTTAATGAGTTAAACTTACACACTTTGTGTTCTTCAAATTGACATTGATGTTTGTTCCTCTTCCTTGTTCTCAAGATTGTGATCAATGGAGGAGAAAAAGAGACACACATGCTTGAAGCTACAGATAGACGGAGAAGAAGCAATCTTTGTAAAGGGAACTTGGTTTGATACCCACTTCAACCTCTCCATCACCGATGGCTTCACTGCTTGGTACTGCTACGGTACTACTCATCCCTAACGTATTCTAATACCCTTTTACTTTTTCATTCCAAAATTATTTTCAAGTTTTGATTTTGTCTTCTGGGGTTATTGAATTTTGTAAGCATCGGAGGAAGAGTTGAAGCAGCGTGCTGCTCAGTGGGATCAACCAGTTTCTGAGTACGTGCAGTTGTCGGAAAGCTACTTGGGGTTTCAGCAACATGGTTCTATTTATGCATTTGCTGATGCTGGTGATGGACATAAAAGGGTAACTTAACCTACCAACTGTTTGTATTAATTTTTGAGTAAAAACCAACTGTTTGTTATTCATAGTTGGTTCAAAATAGTATTTGTTATGTTACCAATATTGTATGGTGTGGCATGATTGGTGGATAGTTGAGTGGAATAAGCATATTTAAGGGCTTTCCAAGTCAGTACACATGAAATCATTATTTTAAATTGCGATTACTGTCACTAATAGGTAGCAAACCTTTACGTCACGGAAAAGTGTGGCTGCAATTGTGGTTGATGTTAGGTTGTTGCGGTGACCTTTATAACTGTTATATTGTGGTTGCAAACTGCAATTTTGAACTTTGCATGAAAGAATATCTGTTTGGATATGTCAGCCTCTTAAATGAGTCTTAGTACTCTGGGTTCAAAACAGAAAATGTTAGTGAGTGTCCTTCGGGGATTGTTTACAAAGTGTATAAAAGTTAGTTTTTGTGGAAGTTGTGTCTTTTAGTACATTGGAAAGTGATATATTTGAATTTTCAATGAACAATTACTTTATTTGGAAATCTTAAACTATGCCTTTAAATTACTCGTTAGCAAAACCCACAAAATATTTGTGTATGTTTTAAGTGCTAAGAGTAAAATAATTGAATGGAGGGAATGGAACCATACTAGTTTTGATTTTTATTAGGATACAATAATGGCACATTAAGAAATATATCCAGCTCAACTCAATCCAATAATCAAGATTTAAATAGCGACCACGTCGTGGATACATTGTGATCCATGATGAGAGTCGTGGTCAAATGCGGTTGATGTGGCCTCAATCGCAGTCACAGAGATAACCAAAACCTAATGTTGAACAACATATATAGCAGTCATGGACCTATACTTAAAACATTGCCAATACTTTTTTTTTCTTTCTGCAATGTGAGGCTTTTCTTTGGCATAGATATTCCATCGTAAAAACATTGAATCAATTTTATGATAATTTCATTATATTCATTTTTTATATCATTCTGTTTCACTCACCATTAAATATCCAGTCACGGAGACAGAGGTGCTCCTTTCACTATTGGCTGTTAATATTTGTGGGAATGTTGCAGTTGTCGTGGACATTTGAGAAGGGAGGAATGACTCTGCATTGGAGATGGAAATGCATGCAGTCTCCTGATTGTAAGAAAACTACTGCACAAATATTGGACTTTCTCATGGATGCAAACATAAGGCTTAGTGTAAGATAAAATTTTGCACAACTTTTTCCGTGCATTTTTCATTCAAGTAATTTCAGTCACCTTCACTTGTATTTTTCGTAGTTCTCGGATTGTTCATTATAGTTATTGTCTTTGAGATGTCATGCTTGGGATGATAAATGGTAACAAATAGAACTGGATTGTTTAATGGCGTGAAATGGTAGTTTCTGTTAATATTAAATGGGGTGATAAGTGAAATGGTAAAATCCGGCATATCGTTGTTTCATTGCCAATTTTATGTTGTATTCAATTCGTGCAGTTACTATCTTTTGCTCTGTGTGAGAAATCATTGTTTAGAGAAATATCAATAAGCATTCTTGTTACTCATGTCCTCAATTCTAATCTTGAGAGAAAGGGCAGAAGTAGCTAAAACTAAATTAGAAAATATTCATTCTTCTTTAATCCTATTTGTTCAAATTCTACCATTTAGTTGTCACCTGTGATTGAGATTTGATATTATAAACTTTCATTTGCTAAGTGAGCTTTACAAAGATGTTAAATGAGCTCAGTTGATATAGCCTTACAGAACTTAAGCTTGACTAACTTACTAGTTCTTTAATCTCTGGTTATTAGCTCACTAGCATAAGTGCTTGCTCACAAATCACAAACCTAGCACGATTAGTTTCAACAATCTTTTTGTATTAATATTTGCAGTAAAAAATGAAGACAGTTCATTACATTTTCTGCAAGTGTGTAATACTTCTCTCCTCACAGAAAGTCAGTAAATGTATCCTTTTGATAAACTGAAGTCTTGAACATAGGGCAATCAGTCTCTACTTCAGTAAATATGAGGTTTATAATAGCATGCTCTTTTCATATTAATGGGAACAGGGCAAGAATCTTTCTCACTTTTTCAAATCACTGCTGGATTTGGAATAGTCAGTACTTATAGCCTTGCCTTCCTCCCTCTTCGTTAGTTTAAGAACATCATAGTTGAGCATGTTTGTTTATATATGCATATACAGGAAGAAGTTGTTAGAAAAACAGATTTGTTTGAGAAGACGAAAGTAGAAGCTGAGAAGTGCTTGGCTCAGAGTGAGAGAATAGCCAATGAAAGGGTGGATTTTGAATCTCAAATCTATTCAAAGGTAACTTCGTTTACTTTCACTTTGTAATTCTTTTTTTGTCATCTCTTTTTGTCCATTGAAAGTTTTGACCTGCATGGTTTACTGGCATAGCATGGTTAAGCCCTGTGTCACTCAAGAATGACCATTGGTCCTACTCCCGGTAGATTGCTCAAGCAATTAATTGATTGAACTAGTTGTTATTTTTCCCATATGGAACCCATTCATATCTGTATCTTGAATATCTAAGGTTTAATTACTCTATATATCCCTAAACTATTTGAGGATTTATAAATAGTTCCCGAACTAAAAAAGTTGTAATTACATCCATAAACTAGTATATTTTTTGTAATCAAGTCATTCCATTACACTGTTTTTAGACTGTCATTTGTAATGCCTGACGTTGCATATAATATAAACATTGTAGGTTGTTAAACTAATTTGTAAGTCGCAAATAGGGTCCTAAACTAATTTAAACCAACAAGTCCCTTAGAAAAATAAACATAAAAAATTTGATAAATGCAACACAAAATTAAATTGTAATTTGATATATAAAACAACAGATTTCTTTGGTATTTTATGATGTTTTTCATTACTTGTACTATGATGACATTATAGATTTTGCATTTTTCCCCTCTGCTTTCGTGTTTCCAACTGAATCTGCATATGTTATTCTGTTATAGTTTCTGGGTGTCTTAAATTCAAAGAAAGCAAAACTGAGAGAGCTTCGAGATCAGCTGTCGAAACAAGATAATGCTGACAAATCTCCTCAAGAGGAAGACACAGACAAAACTGAAAGTTTTGACGAAGAAAGTGATAATGACTTAAGCGATGAAGATCCTCAAAAGTGTATCACTAGTTCTTCGAAGAAGGTTGGAGCAAATAAGCCGTCTCGTTCAAGGAGAACTAAAAACACATGACAAATTATCTGCACTTGGCAAGAGTTTATTTTCAACTTGGATTTCACATCTCTACAAAAAATCACTTAACTATGATGACCACAAGCTCCTTGATATCTCATTATGCCTCATAATCCCATATAGAACAGTGTTAATATTTTGTCTTGTAACTAGAACTATGGTTTCATTTTTGAACTCTTGTAAAAGATGTGTTAGCATTACAATCAATCATGGTAATACAAAGACATTGTACATTGGAAATGTAATAACAGTGAAGGTATATACTTTAGGAATCAGTTAAGATTTATTTTTCTATTTATTATCCTGATTGAGATTGCCATTGCAAAATATGAAATATTATTTACAGGAGAATGGTCTCTTATAGTCTTTCTCTAGTTAAAAGAACATACTTTGAGTTTCAATGTACTACTGCCAAGTGTTCCCCACAATGCCATGTCATACTTATAAATTGGCCTCCCTTTCTTTTTTTTTTTACCGTACGGGAGAGTTGTCTCAAGATGTTATAATTGTCTACACTAACTCCAACTCTCCACCTTGATTATAATTATATTTTACCTATGTACACCGACAATCATATTTTAGAAAAATTATCGTAGTCTATTTAAATAGTATAGTTCACTTGAAGCTAAATTATGTCAAGAATTCGTTAATATTTTTTATTTTGCAGCTTGTGCAATTTTGATCATATCAACACATGATTGACTTGAATATTTCACAAAGTAAATTTGATTATTTCATTAAAATTTATGTGGTGAATGTAAACTTGCACCACATAAGTTTCTAGGAAAGATAGGTGTGTCACAATAGACAACTTAAGTAGCATGTCTTTCCTAATCATGGTTTTTTCGGAAAAAAACAACACTTTACAATATTTCAATCTTTTGTAACGTGGAAGATCAGACATTGTTGCATTCATAGAGTATTTTAACAATTTAATTTCTATGGACTAAACCAAAACTCTAATACTAGTTGTTGGAAAAAACAACATACATAAATTATAAAACATAATTCTACACACATCAATATAATGTAGTAACTCCAAAATTAGAAGAAAAAAATCATAATTATTGTCTAATGAAAATAAAAAAAATAACATTACGTAAAATATTTATAAAACATATTGACATATCTCAAACACTCCACGACTTCAATAATTATATTGTCTGAAATAATTATCTAACTTATACTTCACAACACTCTTAAAGACAAAGTACAAAAGAAAAAATATAGATATAACCTTAAAGTGCTTCTAGCTTAAACAAGTGGTAATGAAAAACTATGACTAATATATATATATATATATATATATATATATATTGTTGTCTCTTTTTTACTTTATCATAATGAACAATGTAAATCTTGTTTCAATATATTACAATTTCAAGCAACTTCAACACTTTGAAGGAAAATGAGGTGCAAAAATGAACTATTATTTTTAGATTTAAATATGTTTTTAATCCTTGTAAATATAATAATTTTCAGTTTTAGTCCCTGTAAACAAATTTCTTTGGATTTCATCTCTGCAATATTAGAAAAGTTTATTTTTGGTCCTTAATGTCAAATTGACGTTACAAAAATATGAGTTGACAAAAAAATATATGTTTTTTGTCCCTACAAATATAACATTGTTCAGTTTTAGTCTCTATAAAAAATTTTGTTTGAATTTCATCGTATTCATTACCATCAATCACGAACCCAAAAAATGATTTTCGTCATCTTCATCAACTCAACAATCCATAATTTCCCTCACCCAAATCAATCTTTTTTCCTTCATTATTCATACCTCACCTAACTCAATTTTTTCTATTAATAAATCTACCTCCAACCTCATCTTTTTCTTCTATTATCTAAAAAAAAATTAATCATTTTTAAGCCTTTAGAGGATAATTTGAACCTAAAATTAAAATATTAAAAATTTGAAAAGACTAAGAAGATATTTTAACCTTATACTTTTATACATCTAACTTTCTTTTTCTTTGACCAAGGTGAAGTAAAGTCGAATTAATTTAGATATTGTGGATCATGGATCTCTAAAGCTTAGAAAATTTTCCCCTATACCCTCCTAATTATGCCTATACCCCCAAATCATGAATAAAATGACATTTTTGTCATTGTTTAAATCATAAAACTTCAAAAAAATTACCATTTCAAGTTTTTAGAAGAGTTTTTTTCTAAACTTTCGGAAAACTTGAAAACAAAGTTTTCGGTACACAAGATACATTCCGAAAAAATTATTTGAAGTTCTCCGGTACAGAAGCATTTTCCGGAAAATATTTTTTGAAGTTATCTAGTATAAAACACTCTTCTAGAAAATATTTCTCGAAGTTCTCCGGTACATAACACTATTTTCGAAAAACATTTTTAAACTTTTCCGGTAACACCTTCTATATCGGAAATATTTCTTATGAAGTTTTCTGGTATTATAATTTTTTACTTTTGTATCGGAAATCTTTTTTAAAATTTTTCGATAACAACTTTGTGTACCGGAAAACTTGAAAAAAGTTCTCCAAAAGCAAAAATCTTGTATGGTTCCGAAAAAGATGAAATGATAAAAAAAAAATTGAATTAATAAAATAATGACATAAAGATATAATTGACATTTTCAAAAAATTATGGGGTATAGATATAAAAGTGGGGTACAAGGGAAATTTTTCTAAAGCTTAAAGCTCTAAAGCCCGATACAAGCAATTGTAAGAGTACTCGTGTTGTTGTCAGTACAGGACCCATTTTCCATTCAATCACCCAATTGCGATTATTCTTCTTTAAGATCTGAACACTTAGTCTTTATCATATATATTGGATATCTTACGTCACTAAATACTTGATCAATCAATATTAATTAGCAATTTAGCTATAACTTTTCAACAAGAAACCCAATAAAGAACCGATCGTTTCAAAGACTATTACACCAAAATATTATAATTAAGTTAATGGATACTAGCTAATTGTATTGTGTATACACTATACTACAAATGAGACATTTGGTCTCTTCTAGAGATTTCTCTTTAAAAATGACCAATAGGTTACTATCAATATTATTCCTTTTGAACTATGGCCCCATGCATTCCCCTCCTTTATCAATAATTTGAAAAAGGGTACAGCCATCTATTTAATTGGAATTGGAGCTATGTATTTTTAGTTTGAATTAATAAATAATTTTATGTTGAATTATTTCGTTTAATAACTCGTTATAAATATTAAATTTTGATAATTGAACTATTAACTTAAATGTTGTTATAAATATTAAATTTTGATAATTGAACTATTAACTTAAATGTTGTTATTGAATAAATCAAATTCACATATTTTTATAGAACTATAAAATATTTGATTAACTCTTCTTATGATTAAACTTGGGTTGGGATGAAATTAGGATACACCCTAGTTCCTATACTAGATGATATATACTAATAGTACACATGTCTCTTCCTTTTAAAGAATGGCTAGATATGCAGTTTAGTGCAAGTAAGTTACTGACGAAATCCTAAATATATCAACACTTAATTAATTATTTTCTATCAGAAATACGATAAAGACATTTAATTAATTGGAGATCTTCAACGCGTTTTAGCTTTGCATGTTCACATTGTGCATCGTACATCCTTCAACCATCTTTCATTTGCTCAAATTGGCATTCACATGCAATAGAACTCAATATTATTTTTTCTCATAGGTACAATTACTCATGATTATATAAAACAGTAAAATTTCCAAAAACTGAGAGAAAAAAAATGAGTGTCCAAACACACACACACATATATATATATATATATATAATCATATATACTTTTTAAATAATTCTTAATCATGAATATTTATAGGGTCAAAATTTAACTCTCTTATTCTCTTATGGTAAATCTCATATCTCTTAACTATAAATGACTCAATCAATTTGAATACACATTCTCATGTCTATTATGGTTTCAATTAATTCGTGCGATGTGAAAATTAGACCTGAGATCCACTCTCATGGGAGAGTGGATATTGATGTTGTTTTTTTTAATTAATTTTTTAGAGTGAAATTCAAGTTATTTAACGAAATTTATATATAATTTTATAATAAGATATTAAGATGTTAATCATTTGACCAATATAACTAATCTCATCTCACCTAATGAAAAAATAAAGTAAAGAGTTGGATAGTTATTTTGACGTGGGAATGAGGGTTATTTGTGAAGATTTGATAGGAGAAAATAGGAAAAAGTAAATCACAATATATGCACCGACTCATGTGCATATTCTGTTTGTCATTAAAGAATGATATATATAGTAAGATAATTGACAGGCAAAAGAGAGGAATAGAAGTGTGAAAACACTCTAAAATTGTTTCATTCCATCTCTCACACACATAAACATACACATACACATAGTGCTGCTTAATTACATGAGATAGTACACAAGAATTAGTCTCATAAATTGACGCGGCAAAGAAGATATACCAAAAGAAATTAAACCACCACGTCATGATAGCAACATAAGCACAAACTGTGTAACCAAATCAATTCAAATCAAATGGAAGTTTATAAATAAAAATATATCTTAACTTAGGTTAATTCATTTAGCTTATAGAGCCGGCTAAATGAAAAACTCCCATCAATAAAACGCCAAAACTATACTCTCATTTAATTGATGCAAAACCTAGCTTGCCACATAGACTTAACCAATTATATATTTTTCTTTAATTTTAATTTTGACCCCTTTTGTTACATTCTTCTATTCAATATAACCCCTTTCACCCTTCACATCATTTTTTATTCTCTCTATACTCTACCATATAAAAATCTAATCATCATAAAGTTGCATTTTACTATTCTGTTTTGTTGACATGAATTCAGAGATTTCAATTGAAGAAAATGATGATCAAGATGACAATTCCGGAACAAAACGTTGTTATGAATGCACATTTTGCAAGAGAGGTTTCACAAATGCTCAAGCATTAGGTGGTCACATGAATATTCATAGAAAAGACAGAGCAAAAGCTAAGCAACCAACAAATTCTTCATCATCACGACAATATACAAATTACAAATTCTACACCACCAATGATGAAGTTATGTCTTTTCCTTTTTCTTCGGAACAAAACATTGATCATCACATGTATTTTCAACATCAATATTTTCCACCACCAAATAACCTTGATAGAAACCAATTACCTTCAAATGTCAATGCTTTTCCATATGATCAATATTATCCAAAATCATCATCATCATCATCATCTAATTGGCTTAATTTGCATTTGAATCACCAAGAGCTTCAAGGTGATAATTTGAGTCTTCAAATTGGTCCAACTCGTGATCATGTGGATAATAATAATAATAATAATAATAATAATAATCAAATCATTTGGAGTGGAAATCAGAAACAAAATGATGAAGTGGACTTGGAGCTCAGACTTGGCCTTGATCCATGATTAATTCATCATACTATATATCTCATCTTTTAATTAAGGTATATATATAATATGTATGTATTCACGTTTATTTAATTTTATGAGATTAATTATTTAGATAGGTTATTAATTATTTGAGAAGAAGTTATATATATACCTAATGCACATATGAATTGTTAATGGATCACATGCAATTCTCCTAACAGGTTTGATATGGTGCACAGCTAGAAGTGCATTAAATATTGTCAGATACTAACACTGAGGTACATTAATTAATTCCATTATTGTAGTTTACTAATTAATATCTTCATATATTTTGTAAGAACTAAGAAGAATTAAGAAGAAGTAATATAGTAGGAAAATCCCATTTTAATGATTAACCTTTTAGGTATTGTAAGCATCTATTTCACACATGAATTTGTGGATATTTATATTTAATTCAAGCAGTATATATATAGGTTTTTATTCTCTTGCTTGCAATTAGCATAAATGTGTTGAGATTATTGTTATTGTAAGATACAATTAATACTAGTGCGTAATGATCTTTGTACAATTCAGTGGCGTTCATGTGTTTCTTTTTGAGACTATATAGTATTATTTTCATACGTATTATAATTAGTGAAGGGCTAATATATGCACGATCTTAACTCACCCTCCAATCAACCATGTCGTGTGTTTATTTCATTTTTCAGGCACTTGAGAGTATGATTTCGTTTCTCTTGTGTTAATTTTAATGAAGTGATGCTTTAATTTGAAGTTGATAAGGGATTCAAGTATTCATCAATGCAAAGAAAAATAACTATATAATTTGTGTAAAAAGAAAATCATTGAGTAATTAAGGGGACGAAATAAAAAAAATATTGGTGTTATAATCCATAATAATTCATTATTTTTATTATTATTATTTAAATGTAGGGTGTGCATGAGGGTATTGAATAATAAAAAAAGAATTCTTGTTGCTATGAGGGTTTAATTTCATCGGTGAGTATTGCCAAATTTGCCATGTAAACATAAAATTTAAAAATAAAATAAAAGATTATTCGTTCTCTCTCTCTCTCTCTATATATATAGGAATAGGAAGCATTGTAGAGCATAAATATTACCTTTTCTTTTTTTTTTTTTGTAAAGGGGATAGATAGGAAGAAGGATTAATTGGTGAGTGAAACTTGAAAAAATCAAAATGTGATCAGTGTCACGTGGTTTTCATTGTCTTGTTACCAAAAGTTTTGGTGGTAAAAATTATAGACAAATTAGTGGGGCAACCGGGTAAAAGAAAATATAAAAAGCATAAAATGGTAGTTCTGAATCTTCAATATTTGATACTACTGAAAGCTAGGTTTATATAATTTGAATTCTATGTAAAACAGGTTTCTAAATTTATCCAATTAATTCCTTTACGTATTACAGGTAAACTCTATGTATGTAGAAAATAATACTGTTTAATGGCCATTGAAAATATGGTATTCCACATTACATGGATCTATATCATCTACTTCTAGCTTGTTTGGATTCACTTTTGTAGAGAGTCAAAAAATATCTTGATTAATTATTTCAAATTGATTTTTGGTAAGTTTGAGGTTTTTTATTAGAATTAATTTTTCTTTTAAAATTAATTCCAACTTAAAATTATGATTTATAACTTTGCTTTCAATGTGATTATTTTTACATTTAAATTTATAGTTTAAATCATTTTTACGTATATAAATATATTCAAATATTAAAAAAAAATTATACTTAATTTAACTAAAACTTATCCTATCAAAATTAATTGTTGCAATTATAAAATCAAATACACAATTAGGTACTCACAATAAATATCTTCCTTTAACAAAAAAAAAATAACAAATTAAACTTTTTTATCGAATATAATGTTTTATCGGTGCTAACTACAGATTAAGTTCTCATAGAGCTCTTTTCAAATTTTTTTATTGTCTTTGAATTTTTAATAGGGAATTTTAAATTCATGACTTGGAACTTTAACCATTGCATGCAATGGTGATAATAAGATTTTGAATATCTGATATTGTACAAACTATTCAAACTCTTAAGTGCTGCAGTCTATCCAAGTCTTAGGCTATAGCCCTAACTTTGGCCTCACCAACAATACAAATTATGTGTTATTATAAAAATATAAAAGTTCCTTCGTTATTATTTTGTTATTTTCTTTTTAATAAATATTTATATTAATTTTATATATATATATATATATATATATATATATTATCAAATAGGTGAATCTCCAGTAAAAAATATATAGTGTGTGCGGAGGTTACATCAACTTCTAAATCGAAAATAAAAGTTTGACCAACCAAAGTAAAAGATATTTGAAATAAATTATTTTCAATAGTTTACTGCAAATATGAGACTTGTGAATGTTTTGTTTATGGTGAATAAATATACTCGTTCAACCATAGATGAAAAATCAATGAGTAGATTGGAATGAATGTCTTCATATTTCATTCCATCATCTTTCTTAATATTCAAAATAATGATTTCTCTTCATTCCATTTCATTTCATTTCATTATACATTGTCTTCGACTTAGTTCCTAAGTATGGTTAGCATAAATTCTTCCCTTAGTTTTGCAATTTAGAGGCTTAGTCATTTGACATGCTTGCAAAGTTGTTTAATCGGATTAAAGTATTACTTGTATTATATTTTATTACCTTTTTTTCTTATTAAAAAAATTTACTCACCTAAAATAATAAGGTATCGCTTAAAGTATATTAAACCTCAATCACTCTAGTGTCACATGAACTTTTCAACAATATAAAAAAATCATTTTTCTTGAATATAATTTCTAAAAGATTAGTCTTAAAAACATATTATTGTATGTAATATTTGGTAAAGTTTTTATCGATCAAATACTTTTAATTATATTAATAAAATGAGACACATAATCAACAATATAAACAAAATGTAACCAAATCAAAAGTTTTTTTTTTTAATGATTTAAGCAGAAATTAGGCTAAGTTTAAATGATGTATATTTGCCATATTGATAAGTATATTGGTGTGTGTTTACAAATTAATTGTCTCTTTTTTAAGTGAAAATATGATATTTATTTATTTATTTATTTAAATTGATAAAATAATCCGATGGCATGAAACGATAATCTTTAATAGATATAAAAAAATTAAAGTGTTTGGAATATTTATTCTTCAAATCTATAAAGTTGAAAATGTTAAGTGATTGATTGAGTTTGTAATTGATCAAACATATGTTACTTTGAACCAACTAATCACAACAAGACGAAAAATCAAGCAATACTGCACAAGATGACAAATAAAACGCATCACGTTTAGACGACATAATCACAAAAGCAAAATTAAGCCCAAGTAAAATTCACTTATTTTTTAGTTTTATATTTTAAAATTTTCAAAAACTAAAATTAGTTTTGGTTTTGTGTTTTTAATTTTAATTTTGAGTTTCGAGATTCACTTTTTCTCTTTTCAATTTCAGCTATGAATTTCAAAATTAAGTTGAGTTTTAGCTTTTATTTTATTTTATTTCAATTAATTCACTGTGTTTTCTTTATGAGCTCACCAAATATAAAAATATTAACATATAAAAATAATTTAAAATATGTAAATATAATATATTTTTAATTATTTTTAAATAATTTAAATATTATAAAAATATAATTTATTTTATTATAATTATTTTAGAAATTGTAGTTGAAAGTGGTAGTAATAGAATGTGATTATAAAATGTCTGTAATGATTAAAAGAAGATATCAAAATGTGACCCAAGATGACCGATGTGGTGAGACATAGTGGTGTCGATAGTGATCAAAGATGGATATTAATAGTGGTCGAAGAGATAGTGATACTGGTTAGAAATTAGTGATAGTGATGAGAGTGTTCGAATGTGGTGGTCAGAAGTTATGGCAGTGATATTTATATGTAAATTTTAAAATAAAAATCAAAATTGTTAAACCATCTTTTTTAGTTATAAAAAAAAGTGTTAAAATTAACTTAAACATCAACTTTTCAAATAAAAAAAAAATTGAAAAGAAAAACAATTTCAATGAATAATTTCATGCCAAAAAATAGTATGAGGAAGAAGATTATAATTTTTTTCAACCCTAAAGCAGCCCGGCCACAAAAAACTTTAAAAACAAATAAGTTTAATCATCTAATATCGATATAAAACAATAAACAATCGTCAAAAATACAAATTTATAACTATTAGAAAAACATATAATTACATTTGTTTCATAAATAAAATATAACTATCTTAGTAAAATAATAACTACAAAAAAAAAATTAATATTG
>JBBPBT010000656.1:684561-699179 GCA_037974875.1 Cicer bijugum | reverse complement strand
TATGAAATAAATATTTATAATTGATAAAAAAAAAACGTAAGAAACATTTATCATCATCGATAAATTAAATAAAATTTTTTATTTAATATCTAAAGTTTCTTGTTATTTAACTAAAAATCAAATCCCTAACCATCATCGTTAGAGGACAACTTATATATTACTATGGGAAAAGTGTATCCATATTGTTAAAATTTTAACCAATAACTAAGTAAGTTTCTCACTAATCACTAATCCTTGTACATCAACATTCATGTATTACATATTAAAAATTGACTAAAGTATAACAACCATACATTTATCTATTAATTTTAGTTTTCAACAACTATATAAAGTATGTTTATAATTCAAAAATTTAATTAAAAATCACAAAAAAGTAAAAGTAAAAAAAGATTAGTAAATTTGTAAGCTAATCACACTAATTTATTAAAAGTTCCCTGATCAGAGAACTCGACCCTTGCCATCAGTATCACCACCCACCGCCGTCATCGCCAATAGAAACTTCGTCGCGAATTGAAGCGCCTTCACAAACAGGTCTCCGAGAGAAGCTCTGTACACGCCACACCCTTCTCAGAATCTGCACTCATCTCATCGTGAAGAAACAAGGTATAGTGATTTTGTGTTTTTGTGGTGTTGAAGAATATCATCTTCTTCGTTTTTTCTCTGATTGTGATTCTTTTGTTGTTTTACAGTTTCCACAATATAGTCATAGGGTACTTACTTGTCTTTGTCGATCATTGCACATTTTCACCACTACACTTTCCCTTTACTTCAGAAGTACACCAAGTAAGAGCATTGCTAAATCTTTTCAATTTGTATGATTGCTCAGTAGGTGAAGGATTTATTTGAGTTATTGAAATGTAGGTGGTTTTGTTGGCGGTGTTTTTGCTTGTTTCTTTCTTGTGTGTGTGATTAGTTATGATAATTGTTTAGTATGATGTTAGATTAGTGCATGTTTGGTATCATGGTAGGTCTGTCAAAATCACATTACATGGAGCTGTGTGGATGAAAAGAAATCGGGAATTAGTTTGTTCGGGAAAAGCTGGAAACTACTGCAAGTTCAAACAGCTTTGGTGATAATTGTTTTGATGTTAGATTAATGTTTGGAGACCCTTACCTTTTTTGGTGATTCCAGTGGATGCAGTTTTTTGGAGTTCTTGTTCTTGATGGTTTTGGCAGGGGTAATTTTGTGTTATTTAGCTTTCTCAGTTATACATCTTGTCAAGAGTGTGCTGCCATATGCGTGTAATACTGCAATGGATTAAATTGTCGATTCTTACTTCTTACTTCTTACTGGTTTTGCAATTTTGGATTTCCCATCTTTGCTTTATATTTGTTCTAGATAGCTGAAAATCAGTGGCTTTTGAAGATTGCATCAAAAGTTTACTCATGAAAAGAATTTTAGTTATTATACTATTTTGTTATAAACTTATAATGTTTGTAAATTTTCAAACTTCAATTCACTATCAATGACCTGAATGTTCCAAATTTGAAGTATGTATTTGAGGCCAAAGATTATTTGTATTGGTTAGTTTTGCTGATTCTGTTTTTATTAGTACCTGAGCTTAAATTAATATCGACAGCATTGTATTCTTTTGTGCCAACTTTATAAAACTCATTATTGCTGGATGGAGTAGGACTGTTGGTTTACAATCAATTCTATATTTTCGCTATCACATGTGGAGTCTGTTGTTAATAATCCTTGCTGCTAGTTTACAGTCGATACTATCATTTTAAAAATGTGGAACTTATGCAGATCTAAGACATGTATGGGGAATTATAGAGATTTGAAATTAGGTTGAATTATATGTTTTTTGCCGCTGCAAATACACTTTTTTTTTTATGTTAGCCCTTGTAAATATTTTTTTTTCCATCCTTGCAAATATACCACATTTTGCTTTCAGCCTTTGTTGTGTTGTTTTAGTTGCTGCAAAATTTGTTTATTATTAGAATTAAAATTGGTCCCTGTAATATATAGAATATTTGATTTTGGTCCCTCCAATATGAGCTACATAAGGACTAAATAAATATTAAAGACATATTATAGGGACCAATTTCTATATGAACAAATTTTGCAAAGACTAAAACAAAACAACAACAACCAAAAGTAAAATGTGGTAATATTGGCAAAGATGAAAAACAAAAAAATTGTTTTTACAGGGACTAGAAGCAAAAAAATTGTTTTTACAGGGACTAGAAGCAAAAAACAACATATTTGTGAGCATCAAATGCATATTTAAACCTTAAAACTAATCCAGTTTGTAGAGAAACAACGGGATCAGGACTGACGATTTCCAGTTCCACTCTGACAACCTTTGAGCTTCATTTACGAGTTACATGGCAGTGAGGAGAAGTGGAACCTTTCTCCATCTTACCTCTCGTCATTCTCACTGCACAGCAAGTCCCCATTTCCGAAACCTCACCACAGAAACCAAACAAGGAGATTATCCTTCTCCCACCCAAACCCCACTTCCTGAAGATCAATGCTTTACTCATATTCTCAATGAAATTTGTAAGATCACTCGAACTGAACCACATTGGGAGAACTCCCTTCTTTCACAATACCCTTCTTTCAATTTCTCGCACCCTAATTTATTCCCCCCTTTATCTCAACCACCAAAACAATTCCTTCCTCTCCCTTCGTTTCCTTCATTGGCTCTCTTCTCATGTGGTTTCTCACCGGATCAATCTTCCTACAATGCTCTCTTTGATACACTTCTTGATGCTGGTGCCTGCAAAGCTGCAAAATCTTTGCTTGATTACCCTTGTTTCACTCCAAAGCCTGCTTCTTTAGAGTCGTACATTCGGTGTCTCAGCAACGGTGGAATGGTTGAAGATGCACTTGATGTGTTTGCTACTTTGAAAAAGGTTGGTTTTTTACCATCAGTGTCAACTTTTAATGTGTCTCTATTGGCTTGTTTGAAAGTTGGGAGGACTGATTTGGTTTGGACATTGTATGAACATATGCTTGAATCTGGTGTTGTGGCTAGCATTGATGTTGAAACTGTTGGATATCTTATCAAGGCATTTTGTGCTGAAAACAAAGTTTTTAATGGGTATGAACTTCTTAGACAAGTTCTTGATAAAGGCTTGTGTCCTGATAATACCGTTTTTAACACACTTATTACTGGTTTCTGTAAGGAGAGACAGTATACTAGAGTTTCTGAGATCCTTCATATTATGATTGCAATGAAATGTAATCCTGGTATCTCTACTTATCAAGAAATTATTAATGGACTTTTTAAGAGAAAGAATGTTGAGGGTTTCAGGGTTTTTAATGATCTCAAGGATAGAGGGTATTTCCCAGACAGGGTTATGTACACAACAGTGATCAAAGGTCTTTATGATATTGGGTTGCTCGGTGAGGCCAGGAAGCTGTGGTTTGAGATGATTCAAAAAGGACTTGTGCCGAATGAGTATACCTATAATGTAATGATGTATGGTTATTTTAAGATTGGTGATATTGTTGAGGCAAGGAAGCTTTATGATGATATGAGCAGTAGAGGTTATGCAGACAACGTAGTTAGCTACACCACAATGATTTCGGGTCTGTGTTTGCATGGAAGGACTGATGAAGCTCTGAGCTTGTTTCATGAAATGTCTCAAAAGGGTGTTGATCGTGATTTGATCACTTACAACTCTCTAATCAAAGGCCTTTGCCAGAATGGCGAGCTACTTAAGGCTGCCAATCTGCTAACCGAACTAATTGCACAAGGTTTAGAACCATCAGTTTCTTCTTTTACTCCTCTTATCAAAAGACTTTGTGAAGTTGGAGACACTGGGGTTGCAATGAGGTTGTTGAAAGATATGCATGATAGACATTTGGAACCAATAGCCTGTACACATGATTATATTATATTTGGGTATGTAAAGAAGGAAATTTTGCACAAGGTATGGAATGGTTGCTAAACATGCTGAGTTGGAGGCTGAAACCCAAGGAGCATACTTTTGAGCACCTGATTAATGGTCTAACACAAGAAGATAGGTTAGATGATATTTTAATTGCTTTAGATTTAATGTTCATAGAAGGATATAGACTCAAAAAAAGCATAATCCATTCTTTGGTGAGTAAATTTAGTAAAGAGAATGTCAATTTTCCTAATTTGTGTTTGGAAGAGCTCGTACAAAGAAATTGATCTTTACAGATTGTGTTGTTTGTATCTTCCATATACTATGACAAATAATAAATTGATGATTTTTTTTTAGAAGATGAAACTATAGTCGTCTTTATACCTTCAATCTTTTTGTCTTTGTACCTTCTATCTTTTTTCTCCAAATGAAAATTATTTGCAAATAGGGTCAGTGCATTGTTAGGACACCTTTAAATAAATCTCAGCTTACAAAATCTGAATCTTCCAATAAAACAGAAAACTTTGATGACAATCTTGAAGTAGGAATTTGGATTAGAGCCGATAATTTGTGATTTTACTGGTGAATGAGCAATAAGGGGTTGCAATTACGTACAATACAAAGATATGAACATAATGTTTCTAATTGTCTTAGAATATTAAACAACTTTTGCGCCTTTCAAGTTCTGTAAATTCAATTTCAAGTAGATTCACATAAGCATTGGTCTTGGAGCTGTCCTTAGCAGTGAGAAATGGTCCTTGGGAACATTTTGAAAGGCTTTCAGGATTCAGTTCTGATTTAGATACTGGATATCCAACTGTTGGTGTGTCTAAGTTTAAATAAAAGTTATACATTGAATAGAAAAGTCGATGTTATGCATTATTTAAGTGAGAAGACCCATAAATCAAATATGTAACTATGTTTGGGAGTTTAGGAAGAGAGGGGAGGACTTTGGGGAAAAGGTAGGAGAAAACGTAGAAACGAAGAGATTTGGGAGGGAGGACTTTGAAGAGTTTATTTTTCTTCATAATATAAAACCCCCTTATTTGGAGGAACTCAAGAATGTATTAGAGCAGGATTTAGATGAATTCTTCAAATCATTTATGTGTTGTTAGAAAACCCTAAAAATTACAAAATATATTATTAATCATAAACATTCTATTATTATTCTCTACCATCTCAAATAAGTTAAAGGATTTTTCTCTATTTCTCTATCTTCCCTTTCCCTCAAAGCCATTCCCTACTCTCACCTCCAAACTCTCAAACGAAATCTAAAAGTTATAGATCAAGATGTGGTGTCCAACACTTTAATCACTTGTGTGGTTGTTTAGAGCTGATGGTTTGACTAAAGATGATTTTCTCCTTGTATCGAAAGTCTACACCAACAGTAGTATTATGGACTTCCATTACATCAGAACTCTTGCATGAGTATTTGCGGACCATGCTGTACACATAAGACCATGAGTAAATGGGGTGCCTTCAGGTTAGTTGGAAATATACTATCTGTTGAAAAAGGGTGCCTTCAGGTTAGTTGGAAATCACCAAATAAAATAATTCAAGAGGCAAGAGAGCTCTGGGCAAAGCTAACAATGATTAGGTGTTTCCACCATATTATTTCCTTGATGTTCTTCATGGCAAAATTAGCTACATAAAAGAATGTCCTTAAAAAAAGAAAGACATGTTTTTTGACCTTCTGTTTCTACATTTAGAGAAGTGGTGACAAAATCCTGTAAAGAAAAAAAAACTAAATTCATATGATTGCCAACAAACCTACTAAATGAATTCTCAAAATTCAAAAGCAACTTTTAATTCAAAGGATATTTTGGATCCTAAATAAAATATTTTTGTTACTTGTTTCTATATTCTTATCAGTATCAGTTTCTATGCCATGTGCATCCTTGCCAAAAGAACCAACTTTGTTGTCACTTTTGACTTCACAATAGGTTTATGATGTTATGGGGAAAATATTTCATGAATCATGACAAATTTTTGTATGGTTGTGACATTTAACAGCTAGACAAGTGTCTAGATTATGGAGCAAACTACATTATAAGTAATATGGCTATTATCCTTCCTTTAGTTCTTCAACAAAGAAGAAACATACAACAATTTTGGATCATAAACATTCTTCGTATAAAAATCCAATAGGCTATTCTATAAGGTTCACATGATTAGACAATTTCTTTTCCTTCAGTTCCTTGGCAAGTACTTGTATGGAATCTGAAACTTCAACCCTATATACATAGAACCTTGTAACAAAAGCAAAAAAGATTAAGTTTAAGAAGTTTAACACAGCGAAGAAAGCATAGTAGTAATCAAGATGAGACTCATTCAGATTGTTCAAAATCCACCCTTTATGACCATTTTTTTTAGTTATGTGTGATACTGTTGATAGAAGGAATGAACTGATGAAATTTCCAATGCCTAAGGTAGTTGAGGAGTATGAAGTTCCAACGCTCTTCATGCTTTCTGGTGCCTGATCATAGAAAAACTCGATTTTTGAAACCTCTAAAAATGCATCAGCTGTTCCCATAAGTATAAACTGAGGAAGCAAAATGAATATGCTTAGAGGGACTTGACCTCCACTCTCAACTACTCCATGTTCTTTTGCAACTCTAAGTCTATAACTTTCTGTTCCTGATGCAATAACCATAATAATTGTGTGGATAACAAGACCAATTCCCATTCTTTGAAGAAGGGTAATCCCTCTAGGATTCTTGGTGAACTTTTGCATAATCTTGACAAAGAAACGGTCATAGAGCACTACACATACAAGCAAGGATAGAGTGACAAATGCAGCTAAACTTGCTGGTGGAATTTTGAAGCTTCCAACGTGTCTGTCAAGAGTTGTTCCTTGTTTTACAAAAAGGGTGTTTATCTGAGCCACCATTGTACTAGGAACAAATGTAGCAACCAAGATAGGAATCATCCTTAGCATTTGTTTTGTCTCCTCTACATGTGTAACAGTACATAACATCCATGGACTAGTGCTTGACCCTGTTTTCACACTTGCCTTGTCTAGGAACCTATATCAATTAATATATGTTTTATTTTGTAAGTAAACACTTGCAAGTGAAGTAGAGAAATTAAAGTAGAATATAATCAAATATAGATTTGACACACACATTTCTACTACGATTTGAATGGTTAATGCAATTCAAATACATAGTTAATTGTGTTTATGAGATGGTTAGTGAATATATAACAAGCTATCACAACTCATTAACCATCCACCAAACACAAACGTCGTTAACTACAATTTTCAAGTGTAAATTTGAACACATCTCGTGGTTAATGGATGTCATGATTAATGAAGTTCAAAATAGTGGTTAATTATGTCCAATAGTTAGTTAATTGATTGTGGTACACTATTATATTCATTAATCATCTACAGAACATGATTAACTACATGTTTGAACTATGTTAACCATTCAAATTGTTGTCAAAATATATTTTTGTTAAAAATATACCTCAATGTTGGAGTGGAATCAATTCTGTAACTTCCTTTCTTTGAGTACTCTGCCATATCAAGTTCATATAGTTCTTTAGGGTCATGAGGAATAGACACTTTCCATTTTCTTAAAGCAGCCACTATAACCCTAGCCATTCTAGTGAAGGTACTCCCTGAAGGCAATTTATGTCTATAGAAAGGTGTTCCTGTCAAGAATATCATGATTGATATTGCTAGTCCTAAAGTTGGTAAAGCATATCCAAGAGTCCACCCTACATTATCTTGAATATAAACTAAAACAGTGTTTGCAAAAAGGGTTCCAAAGAAGATGCTGAACATCCACCAATTGAAAAATGAGAGCTTGTGATACTTTTCTTTAGGATGAAAATCATCAAATTGGTCAGCACCAATGGTGGAGATGTTAGGTTTGGTTCCACCTGTTCCTATTGCTAGAGTGTAAAGTGAACCATAGAACATTGCTAATTGTAATGTTGAGGCTTTTTTGCATTTTGTAACATCTGTTTCAAAGCATTGAGGTGGCTTTAAGCTTGGAAGGGACACTGTTAGTGTAAGGAGAGACATGCCCTGTCAGTGCCAACACAGATCAAGCTGTTAAATTAATCCATATAACTTCAGAAGCATAATTACTCCTATATGGTTTTAATGTCTACCAAGATAAGTATATATTATGAGCAAATGTTACCATATACTTTTTGTGCACATAGAAGTTTAGTTGGGCAGAACTTATAAGAATAAAAATTAGGGAAAAAATTTCGTCACATTCTCTCGAAATTATAAAATCAAGTTTTTATCATCGAAGTGATACTTTATGTTAGATTGCCTGTAACTTAAGTAAAAAAAATTGAATAAATTAAACCCTTATTTATTGTCACTTACGATAACTCTCTTAAATTAATTGCAAATCATTGATAATATAATTAGATTAGTTTTGTTAGGAAATAAATTAGTTTTGTAATTATATCTTTGTTCCATATTATAAGTTGTTTAAGATTTTGATATATAAATTAAAAAATACAATAATTGAAAAAAGAAAAACTCGTTAATAAAAAAACGCATTACAAATTGTACAGTAAAAAAGGAAAAATCATTATCAATGTTCATTAAAATTGTAAACAAGTACTAGTATAAAATAATTTTTTTTTATTAATGTGATTGATTAATATAAGACATAAGGAGTATTATAAATTATTACTACATATCCTACCCCATGACTTATAAGTTGATTAAAATTGGAAGATGCAATAATTAAACGAGTTATATGGCAGGGATGACTTTGACCTGAATGCACACATCACTATTAGTATGATATGTCTTTGCACTTAAAAATGATCCAAATTAAATGTTGCACATGCAAACACTATTTGAAAATTTTGCCGTTGTTAATAGATTCTTCTATAGCCCCACAACCGCACCATGTCGTTATCTTGAACTTGATGGAATGAATATTTAGTGGTGTTTATGTTGAGAATGACCATACACCTAATGCCTTAAGGTTTTGGCTAAAGTCTTTTATAAATCCTTTTAGTCCATTTCGAGTGTTGTGCTCCTCCAGACTCCCCAACAAGTAGTATCAGACTAGAAAATCTAGTGGTGAGGACTCATAATTGAGGGGGAAATGATGCTAGCCATTATGTTGGACCTTAAGAAAAGAACCATACGGTCCAGTCCACTATCGAATTTTTTATTTTTTTATATAAATGAGAAAAATAATACCGTGTGTTTTGAACCAAACTCATCGTGACTGGGACACTTTGCTACTTACCTTTGTGTCTTTTCCTTATACAACACTCTCATGAGTCCAAATCTCAATACTTTTAAAATGTTCGTATCATCATCTTCATTACAGATTTTCATTATACAATTATACAACTCTGTCACGAGGCAAAATCTCAATACTTGAAAAGTCTTATCTCAAGATAAATTAGATATATTCATGTACAAAACAAATGATATAATTTAAAAACATCTGTATATATATAAAATTTATTATCTATTTTTTTTAATATTTGATAAAAAAAAAAAAGTGTTTATAAAGACGGAGAGAATAATATATATAAGCATTGTTTTTGTATTTTTAAAAGTCAATTGTCAAATATTTCATGATTTATTGATTATTTATCATATTTGAATTTGTGTGGTGAAATTCACAAAATGACGTTTTTAAAGAAAAAAATTATATATGTTTTAAATATTTAATATTAATTATTAATTTTATTAAAGAGAATAACTAAACACATAATTTTTTTATTATTTTAACTCCCGTCCATTATTCAATATTAATCTTAGAAAGTCATGGATAAGCTTCACCCTTTCACATGATTGGCATGCGATTCAGGATCATTTGGTTGTCTCGTATGACTAGTCACTAGTCAAATATATTAGTGTATTAATATTATTGGTCCTTTTCATATAAAAAAATAAGTGTATTATTGGTCCATCGATGGCTACAGTTGACTTATCCTATAGGCTGCTAGGACTATTAGGGTCAAAACTCAAAAAGAGTAAGAAATTAAGAATCTTCCATCCAAAATTTTGACTATAGCTAGCTAGTTGGTTGGCTGTTTCATATTTGTGTGGAATAATCGGTCGTATATAAAGGTAAGTTACATCAAGCGTTTTGTGTAAGAACTTTTCTTTTATTAATTCATCTCCCGTTCAATCCCATTAATAAGAAAGATAATTTTTATAGTATAGTACAATTTTTCACTCAAACTAATAAACTTATGAGTTTAGATACTCTTCGTTCTTTAACAAACAAGAAAATAAACATTTCCTTTTAGAGATAGATATTAGATACGTAAAATTAGTTATAAATTACTTATTTTAGTCCTGTGTTATTTGTAAGTTAGTTATTTTAATTAAACATTAATTATTTTAATTCAGATATATAAATTTTATTATATTTATTATTATAATAAATATTTTAATTTAATCAATACAAAAATTATATATAGTTTTCTCTTATGCTTAATACTACTTTGCATATTCTATTAATTGATATACACTATAAATATTTTTAATATTTCAAAAATATTGTGTTTATCCTTATCTTAAATAAAACCTTTCACTTTTTTTTAATGAAATGGTGAGAATTTCACCTCCAAGCCCTTCAAAGTTACATTTCAATAGAATAAGTATACGGGCAAAATATGCGGATTTCAAATAATAATGTATATTGAGGTCAAAATCTTTATCTTTGCGACCGTTTAATTTAAATTATATCCAAGATTAGCTAGGATACATGTGCCGAACATCTTCGCTGAATTTTGGCTCGTCTAACATGTTGGGACAAAACTATGGGGGCCATGGGTTAATATTTAAAACTTCTACCACGCATGTAATTAAGCTGAGAGGAGACAAACATATTGTTTTATATTATAAGTAAACGTATTAGTGTATTACACAGATCGAAGTATAAAAGGTACTTTAACTTATTTAAGAGGAGACAAACAGGACTATTGTTAAATTATTAACCTTAAAGCCAATCTATCTAAATAGACATATTTTTTTAAATAGATATTCTTATAGATGTCCTCGTATATACAGTGATTAATTAAATCAATGTAATGATTTAAATTATATGTGACATGTTATTAAAAGCTAAATAATAATGATATCTTTTTTATGAAAATAAAAATAATGATACGAGAAGTCAAATTAAATGAAACAAACGCACTTATCATATTATATATTCAAAATGATTAAAAATAATGATCAAATTAAAATTAAATTTTCACTAATAAAAATTAAAATTAATAACAAAATTTAGAGAGAGAATTCACGTCCCTATCTAAATTTACATGGCTAGCTAATTAATAATTATTAGGAATAATGTCTTGTGACAAAGACTAAGGTTATATAGTATTTGCTTACCGAAAGATAAATGGTAGATGCAATGAGAAAAGTCCAAAAACGGCCAAGGTGAGCATCAGCAACGTATGCACCTAGTATTGGTGTGATCCAAATGGTCCCAACCCAATTGGTAACATTGTTTGAAGCAGTCACTGTGCCTTGGTGTAGCTTCTTTGTTAGGTACAGAATCAAATTTGATGATATTCCATAATAGGCCATTCTTTCGAATACTTCATACACTGCATCCACATATTCGACCACCAAATTTTTTCAATCATCGTTAATAAATTTCCACAATTATAAATTGTTGGTCAAATTGTGGAAGGATTGATCAATTTATGCATCAACCTATTATTTTTTTCATTTCTTCTTTTAGAAAAACGTTTTAGTGGTTCATTTTAAAGAGAAGTATATTTGGTGATGTATTTGATCTAAAATTTAATATATTTTTAAAGGATGAGTATTTGTTGATTTAAAGAAAAAACATGTTTGAACCTCTAATTAAAAATATACAAAATTCAATTATTTCATTGAATAAAAAGAATATAATTATAACTAGAAAAAATTAAATGAAAAGTAAAATTAAAAAAAAGAACAACTTTTAAAATAGTGATTCAGCAAAATACCGAGCAAAAAATAAAAGAACATGTACATGCAATTAATGACTATATATTTATCCAAGCAAAGTGGTAGGAGCACTAATTTGCACCCTGAATTTAAGAATTTTAATTATCGGATAACAATGCAAGTATTGTCAAGGAAAGTGAAAATGGAGATAGAAATAAACTCGATTATTTTTACAACATATTGTAACTGCGGAAATATAGTAACATACTTCTGGTGCCCACATGAAATATCGAAATTTTTTATAAAAAAATAAAATAAATCAATTGAGAAAATTCAAATTTTAACTGTAGATTACATCCATCTTATTCTCTTAAGAATGAGAATTAAAAAAAAAAAAATAGATTTTGGTATGATATTTTTTTTAGTAAAAATATGAGATTGAAGAGGCTCCTAAATATGTAGTACTAGTATCTAGTGAAATGTTGAGTACCCGTTCTTCCACACGTTTCAGAGACTAAAACCCTTTTACTTCTAAGTTCTATATATATATATATATATATATATATATACTAGATGATAAATGAGTATATAAAAAAAAAGTGAGAGTGAATTTACCAACGACAAAGGAGCAAGCTTTCCAACCACCAGTTTTGGATCTAAGAAGAGGTTTCCCTTTAAGACTCACAGTTCCATCTTGTGTGTATTCCTCCTTACCCTCTTCCATAGTCATCTTTAACACCACAAATCTCTCTTTATAAATTGAGGAGAAATGTTCTCAATAATGGAGGTGCGAATATAAGGTAACTATACTCTTGTCTCTTTACTTCCATAAACTACCATTTTTATAGACATTTCTATCTACTTCATATGGCCCATGATGACTTGCTATTTCAACCTTGGCCTTTCATTTTCCTATTCCTCTATTTGTTAATTATATATGTACACTCAAACTAGTCAATTTTATTCAAAATTACCTATATTTATTATTATATCTTTTTTTGTTAATTGACACCCACCTCTTTTTTACAAATGAAAGATTAAATTATCAACTTACAATTTTTTTTGGACAAAAATAATATTCTTTTTTTATAAATATTATCATAAACTAAATATTCAACCTAACAAAATCAAAGTTTATTAATAAGTCTTTAAATATAATAGTAATGATCAAATGAGGTATAAGTTATTAATTTGCACATTTAAATTTTAATTATATATTAACAACTTACATGTTTTTATTCAGACAACAAAATCCTGGCATATTTCATTTATGGTGGCTATTGCAGTGAGTTTTATTTTTTATAATTCATTTGCATTACGTAATTGTTGAGAATGTGTATCTTTTTTAGTCAACAAGAAAAGAGAATTTGTACCTTTTTCTTCTGAATCATCCTATTGTTTTATGTGAATTATTCAATGTATTTAATTAGACTACGATTATTCAAAGGAGAGTTCATATCTTACAAGAATTATTGAATAATATAAAATGATTAATACTCATAAAATAATTATAATAATTTTAATTTCAATTTTTTATTTATTTATAATTTAGTTAATGACATATGAAAAATTAATATATTTAATTGTTTAATATTATAGAATTGTAACTCACGTTATTTAAAATATATCATCATTTTTAATTCAAAAATTTGATAGTGTCAACTTTTAAAATAGATGGATTAATTTCGTAAATTGATAAAAAAAAATTAAGGAATCAAAATTACAGTTAAACTATAATTAAATAAATTCATAAAAATATTCTATTAACAATGTCCTAATTTTACTGTTTATGGCTAAGGCAAAAAAAAAACAATTTTACTACCTATACCCTCCTTTTGGCTAACCACATCCCGTAATATTTTTTTTTAAAACAAAATATTTAAAATACCTTTATTTATTTATTTATTCATTGCATTTTTTAAACTATAGCCTCTCTTTCTATCTTAATTTCAACCATAACCTTTCTTTCTATCTTTATCTTCAACTTCACACTCATATTCGTTATTTTCTCTCACACCTTCTTATCTTTCTTCAACATCTTCATTGGCTCTTTTTACATTATATTTGCATCATCTTATTCTTCTTCTTGTTTTTGTTATTCTTCTTTTGGTTTTTTACAATATTTTGCTAGAGTTATGTGATTGAAATTGATTTTGGTGAAAATGAAACTCATTTTATTAATTGATTTTGGTTACGCAAATTGTGTCTGCCAAAAAACATATGTGGACTGAGTTTGCATACGTGAACTCAGTTTTTCTATGGCGTACGTGAACTCAGTTTCTGTTACTAGTAAATATAAATAAAATACAAGATAAATATTTTCTTTTTATGCATAAAAAAAGCATGAATTTTTTTTTTGTTGCTGATAAATATGAAAATAAAACATAGGATAAATCTTTATCGTTGAGAAATATTAAAAAAAATATAGGACAAATATTTTCTACGAATACACACAAGAACACTAGATAAGTATTTGTCGCTAACAAATATAAATAAAATACCGAATAAATATTTGTCACTGATAAATATTAAAAAACACAAACAAATTTTTATCATTGAATAAATATTAAAACAAAACACAAGACAATTTTTTACCATTAATACATCTCAAAATATGAGACAAATATTTGTCACTAATAAATATAAGACTTAATTGCAGTTTTGATCCATTTATTTTCATTAATTCACAAAACAGTCATTTTTATTTTAAAAATTGAAAGTTTTGGTCCATCGCTCATATTAATGAATTTAACAATGATGATTTTATATATTTTAAATGATATGATATTCAATTTCACAATAAAGAACAACCTATATGCATTAATTATTCATGTATCATTAATTAAATTACAAAAATGAATTTTGTTTGAAATTAAAAGTT